>JBBPSI010000020.1:0-231761 GCA_038093515.1 Butyriboletus loyo | reverse complement strand
GTCGGCGAGATCTTGTGTGGTGGCGACCAGACGAGATCGAGCAGGCTCTTATCGGCTTTATCGGCAAGAGATGGGTATAATGCTAGATTACTATGCACTTGGTAGATGCGTAGAATTAGCTAGAGAACTCATACTACTCTAAGTACGAGTATATATACTGCTAGGTATCGTGCACAGACCGAGCTGTGCGTGGCAGCGAAGGGCTAAGGGCTATGAGTCCGTCCGAGTCATAGCGGCGAAAGGGGAAGCGGCAAAGTGCCGGTAACGAGGGAGCGAAGCTCCGAGCAAGATGGCGACATCGTCAGCGAATGAGAAGTGCTGAATGTGAAGTGACGATGTCCATGAGGCGAGCCCCACAGGGCGAAGGGTGCGCGAACGGCGGAGCCCTTGGATACAGGTCTCGACGCGAAGGTACTGACGCGTCGTAATCTAATCACGTGCTAGTCACGTGATGTAAGAAATGTCATTGGTCAAATAAGAAGGGACGCGACAGCTCAGCTGAAGGTCCGGCCCGACGGGGCGAGAAGACAGGGGCTATCTCGGTGCAACGGCACAGAGACTCGCAGGAACGACCGGGGAAGTGGATAACGTCCACTAGGCGACTAAGGAGCGGGCGATGGGCGGCATCGCAAGGCGGCGGGGGCGGCGGGGACGCGTAAGCGTGGGAAAACGAGTGGCGGGGTACGCTTAGGGGTAAAACTGTAACAGCTGCTCCCAGGGAGAGGGCTTTCTGAAGCAGGGTTTGGCGGGCAGCGGGAAGGACGACAGTGCGCAACTGCGCAGCGGAGGGAGAGGCACGCATGGCTCTCCCAAGGGCTCTTGCTTTCTGGATGGGGGTCTGTCGGGCGGCGGGGAGGGAGACTGCGCGTACTTGCGCGACGGGGGAAGAGGTACGCATAGCTCTTCCGATGGCTTGTGCTTTCCAAAGCGGGGAACGGCAGGTGGCGGGGCGGGTGACAGTCGTGAAGGGTTCTTCTGCCGCGGCAGGATGAATGTGGAAGGGGTTTCGGCAATCTGCTCGCAAGCAGGTAGAGGGCGTGTCTTCTACCGCAGTAGGATGATGATGGAAGGGATTGTGACACACTGCTCACGAGCAGGTGATGGCGGCGGCGGCGATGGCTTGGACAATCTTGTCCTCGGTCTTCTCAGCGAGAAGGGCATATCTGTTGTTGAAAGACATGGCGATCTCGGGGCGACTTCGCAAAGTTGGAGATGGCGGCGGGCTGGGGGCGGCTTTACTGTTGGAGAACAGAAGCGGGAAGAGAGCTAATTCTTTTGTTACGCTGGTAGCGCACAATAGCTAGCAAGCGAGCACTTATAGGGGCTCGAGCCTAATGAGGAAACTAGCCAACTCGCGTAGACGACGCTATCGGGTGTCTTGCAAAGCAAGTGTCGGCGAGATCTTGAGTGGTGGCGACCAGACGAGATCGAGCAGACTCTTATCGGCTTTATCGGCAAGAGAAGGGTATACTGCTAGATTACTATGCACTTGGTAGATGCGTAGAATTAGCTAAAGAAGTCGTACTAGTCTAAGTACGCATATATATACTGACTAGATATCGTGCACAGACCGAGCTGTGCGTGGCAGTGAAGGGCAAAGGGTTATGAGTCTGCCCGAGTCATAACGGCAAATGGAGAAGCGGCAAAGTGCCGGTAACGAGGGAGCGAAGCTCCGAGTAAGATGGCGACATCGTCAGCGAATGAGAAGTGCTGAAGGTGAAGTGACGATGTCCATGAGGCCGGCCCCACAGGGCGAAGGGTACACGAACGGCGGAGCCCTTGGATACGGGTCTCGACGCGAAGGTACTGACACGTCGTAATCTAGTCACGTGCTAGTCACGTGATGTAACAAATGTCATTGGTCAAAGAATGAGGGACGCGACAGCTCAACTGAAGGTCCGGCCCGACGGGGCGACGAGACAGGGGCTATCTCAGTGTAGCGACACTGAGACTTGCAGGAACGACTGGGGAAGTGGGTAACGTCCACTAGGCGACTAGGGAGCGGGCGATGGGCGGCATCGCAAGGCGGCGGGGGCGGCGGGGACGCGTGAGCGTGGGAAAACGAGTGGCGGGGTACGCTTAGGGGTAAAACTGTAACACTTGCAGTGCAAGACTTGTCACTTTTCAACAGAAACTATCCCACTGTTGACGATCATGGGCACATCAAAGCCTATGACTATTCCAGGCAACCTGTGGAGTTCTTCAAACCTGGTGAAGAAATTGGGACATACTGACACAAAGGAGGTGGAATGAGATACAGGATAGGATTTGGAGGACGAGGTTCCACCAGCTCCACCCTTTCTTCCAAAAAAATCGCATTGAATTAGAAGCTTCTAATCTTCTATTCAAGTTTGCTCACGAACTCGCTGCAGAGCAGCAAGACATCGCTGACGACTTGAAAAACAATGTCCAACACCTACGGATTTGCCAACATTGTAGAGTTAGGTGAAACACAACTAGGTGACCACACACTTACAGATTTCCCGATGGAAACTGAATCTACCGTTGGTCAAGCTGGTTGGGGAGATGATGATCCAATGAGACCACCCCTCACATCACCCTATTTTGAGGATGGAGATGCTTATGCGTCCTCTTCACACTCCTTTCGGAAACACCACAATTCCTTCTAAACCTTTAGGGTCTCGTGGTCAGCTGAAGAAGAAGGAATGCAAAGCAAAGGCAGTCCATCTTTTGACCTTTCTAGAGTTGATCGATGAGAAGGATGAAGAATCCTTTTATGGAAACACTGCTCGTCATGCTGATGGCACTTGGAAGCACGGTCTTGACTCCCATGACATTAATGTCTGGGACTCTACATACCAGCGAGATGCTGAGGACTATGATGCTGTATATGATTACAACAATGAATTCGATCTTGGTGATCTGTATATTGCAGGAGCTTACACATCAGGAGATGTCCCTTCAAAGAAGGATCTTCTTTCCAACGCCTGGATGATTGACAGTGGTTGTACAGACCATGTCACACCACACGTTGCAGACTTCATGGATCTCGGTGATACCAAGAGAATTGCGATCACAGCAAATGGCGCAACCATGAAGATGTTTGGACCTGGTACTGTGTTGTTATCACAGCGACTAGGGAAGGATAAGCCCATTCCTTTGGAGCTTACAGGAGTTTGGTATGTGCCTCAAGCAGCCCATAGACTCTTATCGGTCACCGCTCTAACCAAAGATGGTTATCAATGCGAAATAACTGATCAAACCAAGATTTGGAACCCTCAAGGATGTTTGGTAGTGCAGGCTTCTGCCTTGCTTCCGAACAATCCCCTCCACTGGTTTCAGGCTAAAATGCTAACTCCAGATGTCGGGATCCACTCCTTGCAGGATGTCGGATCTTCTTCATTGTGGCACCACCATTTTGGTCATCCATCCAAGAACGTGTTACGCCATGCTTACAAGAACATTAAGGGTATGCTGTTAATACCTGATGTTATGCTAGCAACGCACGGTCGAATGCCAGTACGAATGCCTTGTCACACAGGGTCCACTACAGTTGCAGGTATACACAAATACCTGGCAAGTATGAACTAGGAGTTCTAGCTTAGTCCTCAACTGTTGCCAGCGAATAGACAAGTGGTTAAAACTAGGGAATCTGTTACGCTTGGCGCTAACAACTAGAACGACTAGGCGGCACTCTGGAGTAGCCGCAGGACTCGGGAGACGATTCTGGGAGAAGTCTCAGACTATGTCTTAGTGCGCACACTAAGAGTCTGGAAGCGAACTAATTGCTAGCAGTTGACTGCGTAGAACTAGATAGTGTACATGGTGTAAAGACCGGGTCTTTATACTACTGGGGTCTGCGCACAGACCATGTTCCTAATCGAGACGCGAGAAGGAAACTACAAATGTGGAAGGAATATTCCAGAAGATTCCAGAGTATGAAAGAAAGCATGTCCGTGCACGAGAAGTGATGACTAAGCAACTAGTCGTATCGTTCTAAAGGAACTAGCAAAAGGCTAGGTGAATGTAATAGTCCCAACGGTAATGGAGAGAAAAAGTAGACCACTACCGTAACAGAATCCTAGTCTAACCACAAGCCTTTATATATTATACAGAGATGCGCACAGACCATGCTGTGCGTGTGATGAACTACTATACATGGCTAGACTAAAGAAGAGAAGCGCAACGGTGATTAACCACACGAGGCGCGGGGATCATAAAGAAGAGAAGTAAACGGAGATTAAATACATGTGTTGTGACATCATAGAGTCTAGGCCTGGTCTAGGCCATGACATCATATGCTTAGTCAGCATGAGATCACATGTAAGTTCCCACGATCACGTGCGCTATGTCACGTGACCTTTGAAAGTGAAAACGACTAAGTCCAAAGTGAAAGTGTACGAATAAATGTTATGATTATAACACCTGAACCTTCTGATGTCATTCCTTGTCGAGGCTGTGCCTTAGGCAAGATGCATGAACATCCCTATGCGCCTTCATCCAAACGCGCATCTCGGGTCCTTGGGCTAGTGCATTCCAACTTGGTTGAATTCCCCACACACTCTCGGACTCAGAAGCGCTACATTTTAACTTTTATCGATGACTTCTCTGCTTTTGCAGTCGTGCGGTTTTTACGCCTTAAATCTGAGGCAGCTGATGCTTTTAAGGAAGTGGTCGTCTGGGCTGAACGTCAGACCCAGTCTTCGCTTCTTGCTGTCCGTTCGGATTGTGGGGGGGAATACATGTCTAAAGACATTCGGACGTTCCTCTCATCCAGGGGCATTGAGCATCAGCTCTCTGTACCTCACACCCCTCAACAGAATGGACGTGCAGAGCGATTTAATAGGACCATCCTGGAAAAAGAAGAAGCTATGCACCATACTGCCTGTCTACCAAAAGTCTTCTGGCAGGATGCAACTGAAACCTCACTTCATATATACAATTGCCAACTGATGCGTCGTCATAATTGGAAAACCCCCATCGAGATGTTCTCTGGGGAGAAACCGGATATATCATATTTCCGGGTATTTGGATGTTGTGCATACGTTTTTATAAAGAAGGAACTCAGGGAAAACAAGTTGTCTCCAAAATCAGAACAAGCCACCTTCATCGGATATGAATCTGGCACCAAAGGCTATCGCTTTTGGTCTCCAACCCGAAGACGAGTTCTAGTAGAGTCTGTTGCGACTTTTGATGAAGAAAACTTCCCACATTGTTCCAAAGAACAGAACGACAGACAAGCCGCAATTCCACCTCCTATTCTTCCAACAGATGCTGATGAACATGGAGATGATGAAGATAGTACATCTGACGCCCCACCATCAAATCAACAAAGAGCTGATGAGCCACCTCCACTAGGAGTATGCTTTGATGGGACCGGTATAATACGTGAAGGCCTACCACCAATTTCCCCCATAATTAATCCTGACGAAATGCAACAACCGTCTCCTCAACCATCTGTCACACCTTCACCATGGGTTATCCCTGAACATCCACCATCACCTTTAATCCTCGATCATCCATCTCCTGATTCTGTTCATGAAGAACAACCACCGTTGTTCTCACCTCCACGTCCTGGAGTCAAAAGAGAAACACCAGATACTGGACATAGATCATCTATAATGGATTGACACAAACACAAATGTTGCGCAAGCAACGCACAGTCGAATGCTAGTGCGAATACCGTTGCCACAAGCGGTCCTATACAACAGTTTCAGGTCTACACAAAGACCTGGCAGGTATGAGACTGGAGCTTCAACTTAATCCTCAACTGTTGCCAGCGAATAGACAAGTGGTTAAAACTAGGGAATCCTAGTCTAACCACGAGCCCTTTTATATTGTACAAGGATGCGCACAGACCATGCTGTGCGTGTGAGGAATTACTATACATGGATAGACTAAAGAAGAGAAGCGCAACGGTGATTAACCACACGAGGCGCGGGGATCAAAAAGAAGAGAAGTAAACGGAGATTAAATACATGTGTCGTGACGTCATAGAGTCTAGGCCTGGTCTAGGCCATGACATCATATGCTTAGTCAGCAAGAGATCACATGTAAGTTCCCACGATCACGTGCGCTATGTCACGTGACCTTTGAAAGTGAAATCGACTAAGTCCGAAGTGAAAGTGTACGAATCCGAAGTGAAAGTGTACGAAGTGTACGAATAAAATGTTATGATTATAACAAGCTAAACAGCTCTCTTGGGTGCGCTCCTTGTTCTTAGATGGGATACAGACTTGGTCCTTTACCCCTTCTAGTTGATAATCAGGGAGCTATATTTCTTGCTTCTAATCCTGCCATTGAAGGACGCAGCAAACACATTGCAATTCCATTTCATTACATTCGGGAATGCGTCGAGGATAAGGAGATTACTCTCTTCTATACTCCTACTCAACAACAAGCAGCAGATATCTTTACGAAGAATCTGACATGGCAGAGGTTTGAAGAAGTTCGGTCCATGCTCTCTCTTTCTCCTTTTGTCTCTATAAAGAAGTAATGCTAAAGCGAGGAGGAGTGTTGAAACGGTAGTGTTCTATTTCTGTATTTCACTTACAGCCACTACGTTTCTAGACTGGTCTATATGACATCATTGTCTAGACCTAGTCACGCTTATCACATTACAAATAGCTCTTATTATGCTATTGGACAATATGCTTAGTCTTATCTCTTATCTCTATCATATCGTCATGTATTTCATACTATACCTTATAAAGGTACTATACAGAACATAAGTACAAACACTCATGTACTGTATATAAGACAGCCCTTATGGCTTGTCGCTTTTCTCTAGATCTTTCAGTTCTATCATCACTACTGCAATATCTCTAAGTTGAGCCTTGCTCCTTATACTCTGTTTGCGATACTCTCACTCTCGTATTATCAGTGAGTCTTTCCACTGATAGGTTTACCCTTGCATCCTTTGTTGCCCTCGGTGCGCCTGCTCGGACTTTACCAATTCCGAAACTGCAGCATATCCAGTGGCTACACTTTTCTCCCTTATACCATTAACTTTGCCCCACTTGATCATCATCACTATTCTGGATGCTATTTCTTTCCTACTCTAGATTATTCTAGAAGTTCTTTCCACTTTCATTCTTCTGGCTTGTAGCAACTCATATGACCCGATGTAGGCACAGTCTGTGCACATATCCATCCAGTATAAATACTTAGTGCTTCTTAGCCATGTACTTTATCTAGTTCTATGCAATTCATTGCTAGCAGCTAGCTTTACTTCCAGACTCTTAGTGTGAGCACTAAGGCATAGTCTGAGATCCCAATCTAGCATTATACCTATCCCTGCCGATAGAACCAATAATGTTATAATACTATATTATTTCCATGCTTTGGGACTTCAACTTTCACTTTCAAAAGTCACATGATCATGGGACAGTACATGTGATCAGAAGCTAGACAGAGCCTATGACGTAATGGTCCAGACTGGCCCATGACATCATCAGTCTAGACTATGATATCATACCTCATGTACTTAATCTCTGTTTACAGTGGCTCAAAAAACTGTCTGCATGTTTGCATATTTTACATTAAATATCACTCAATGCAATAACCCCTGATCCTAACCCTAGGTGGTGGGTGTATGAAATATGGTACCTACCCCTGGCCTTCTATTGGCCCAGGAATCAGGTAATATGGATATGGTTTGATGGAATGTCAGCTATTCTAAAATGACAGGTCATGCGGACAGTTTTTTGACTTTAAGTTTTGATCACATATATTAGACCCTAGATGCTGTAATATCATTACATACATCCATCAAGGGTCCTATTATGTCACCTTTATGTAACTGAGTGTCAGCCAACATATATAAACCCCATCCTCCTATGTTTATTTTCTCACCATCACCATGAAATTCATTTCCACCTCTCTAAGACAAAATATTATCTCTTTCTCCTCTCTTGGCCTTTCAACTAGGAAGATTGCCTCCCAGACTGGCCTAGGGAAGTCTACTGTGGCTAGGGTACTCCAAGAGATCCAACCTGACAAGGAGAAGCTTCATGCTGGCTGTCCTTCTAAGCTTACTCCTACCAACAAATGTGCTATTGTCCAGCAAATCATTACTGGCAAGGCCAAAAATGCAGTCCAGGTTACAAATTTCATCCATTCCATCATTGAACCTCCCATACCCTCACATACAGTGAGAAAAGACCTCAAGGAGGGTGCATTTAAAGGCTGTGATAAAGAAGAAGAAATGTCTTCTTCCAATCAGCCCTAGAAAAAGATGATTTGCCTTTGCTCTCAAGTATCAATAAGGACTGGAAGAGGATTATTTGGTCAGATGAGACCAAAATAAATAGAATTGGGTCAGATGGACAGGAGTGTATGTGTGGAAAAAGAAGAGAAAGGGCCTAACTGCCAGAGAGGTTAAAGGTACAGTCAAGTTTGGAGCAAGTTTCCTAATGGTATAGGGTTCAATGGAGTGGGGGCTTTAAGTGAGGTTGAGGGGAGGATGGATGGTGAACAGTATGTGTAAATTCTAGAGGAAGAATTGCTATAACACATGGAGAAATCTGGAATTTCTCAACATGATATCATTTTTCAGCAGAATAATGATCCCAAACATACCTCCAAAAGAGCCCAGAATTGGTTTGAGGAGCAAGGAATCAAGCTTCTGGATTGGCCTGCACAATCTCCAGACCTCAACCCCATTGAACACACTTGGAATCACCTCAAAAGATGTCTCTCAGCTTATAATAGTGCTCCTACAGGAGTTCATCAATTATGGGAAAGGGTGGTGGTAGAGTGGGGGAATATTTCTGTGGAACAGTGTCACAAATGGATAGAAAGCATGCCTAGAAGAGTTGAAGCAGTTATCAAGGCCAAGGGAGCTCATACCAAATGCTAGATAGTGGAATTTTTGTAAAGTCAAAAAACTGTCCGCATGACCTGTCATTTTAAAATAGCTGACATTCCATCAAACCTTATCTATATTACCTGATTACTGGGCCAATAGAATGCCAAGAGCAGGTACCTTATTTCATACACCCACCGCTTAGGGTTAGGATCAGGGGTTATTGCATTGAGTGATATTTAATGTAAAACATGCAAACATGCGGACAGTTTTTTGAGCCACTGTACTTCTCTTCTTTCTGATTGCTGTTAGCTTCTTAGTCTAACCATGTATAGTAGTTTGTCACATGCACAGCTTGGTCTGTGCACCATTCCATACAATATATAAAGGCTCATGGTTCAGGCTAAGTTCCCTTAGCTTTAACCACTTGTCTTGTTTGCTGGAAACAGTTGAGGAACTAAGATACTTTGCTACATTCTATTAATCCTTGCCAGTTCTTTGTGTAGAACTGCAATGTTGCTGAACCACTTGTGGGACTTTATTTGGGGTTTACTCCAGAGATCATAACAAATAAAAGCCTTCTTAATCTCATCTATGTTATAATCGTATCTCTTATAACTATCTTTTGCGTTCGGACTTTGTCATATTTCTCTTTCAAAGGTCACGTGACTTCACGCACGTGATCATGGGATTATACATGAGAACATAGGGTGACTAAGCATATGATGTCATGGTCCAGACTGGCCCAGACTCTATGATGTCACACCTCATGTATTTAATCTCCATTTACTTCTCTTCTTGTTGATCGCCATCAACTTCTATTTCCCATCATCGTCGACCCGTGACTCACTTTGTATATACTTGTATAGTAACTAGTCTCACGCACTGCTTGGTCTGTGCGCATTCTCTTGTAATATAAAAGGGCTCGTGGTTGCGGCTAGGATTCCCTAGCTTTAACCACTTGTCTTATTCGCTGGCAACAGTTGAGAGATTAAGGCCTGAGCTATCCTCATTATACCTCGCCAGTTATTGTGTATAGCTGCAACAGTTGCAGAACCCCGTGTGACTTGATAACATTGTTGTCTCGTAACAATCTAGTATTCACTAGCCAATATCTTGTCACCATTTGCTCTGCAGGACCACCAATAGCATCATTACATGAGTCAGCCATTATCCAACTAGGCTTGAGCCCCTATTGAATGCTCACTAGCTAGCTTGTTGTGCACATCAGTGTAACAGTAATCTTATTGAAATTACCTATTGACTTGTTCTGTGCCAACTTGCTTAGCACATGTAGAGCCTCATAGCCTGTTATGGTCACAATGGTCACACTCAGCATGACAATATGCTTGTGCATGGAATCTCATTATGCATAACAGAGGGGGCTCCCCAACATTATGCATTATGAGATAGTCAACTGTAGTAGGTACAGAGTGTACGAGAATTATCTAGCAGAGACATTGTGTACACTACCCTTCTGGGTCGAGATTCCAGACTCCGACCGGCATGCCACACCCCCTTGCTATGACGAATCTGCCCAAAGTTCACCGAAGTCACAGTCACCTTGCTTGCATGGTGGGTGCAATCACGTCACATACGACATTACTAATGAACAAAGGTGACTAAGAAGAGTTGTGAAATCAAAATCGCAAGCAAGGTCACCAGGCGGCAGGACCGGGTCCTGCCGGCCCCAACCTAGTACTTTTGGCTGATGCCGGGCCGGCGTGGCGCCTTCGATCGAACATGCATGTATATGGTTAGAACGCAAAAGCCAACACGCGGTCGTGTCGTTCACACCACGACGTCCGATAAGTATGGTCATCGTTGGCATCTTCATTCTGGCACTGACCGCGAAAGAGCACCCACGCGGGGATTTCATGCCGCTCGCCTGACCTTCGATATCACGACCATACCACGCCAATGAATTATTGACCACGGACGGCGGACGCTGATCGATCGACACACGCTATCTACTCGATCATGATGAGAGATCATGATGCGATAGGATGGGAGAAAGAAGGACAGGAATAAATAGTGTGATGGATGGAAAATTGTTCGTGCTTCGCTTCGATGTGGCAGGGGAAGCATCTTCAAGTTCAAAACACACAACTACATATTTAGCACTCACATCAGGGGATTATCAAACTCGAAATGGTCAACAAAATTGAATTTTCCAGGCCGAAAACTTCACGTTTGGCCCGTCTTGACGGACTGAACTTGAGGTCAAGTATAGGTTAAGCGTGGCTAACTTTGAAATTAGCCTTTGAACTAAATTTTGATAATTAATTTCACGTTTAGATTTACATTCAGGTAGCTCAGTTGTGGATATTGTTAACCCCGTTGTAACTGTGGCATGATGGATGGTGTGCAAGGAGTGGTCGACTCGTGTGCCAGGCTTGGGGGTCATCGATGCGATCAATGGGCGACGACGAGGATCGTCGAACGAGAGGAAGCGAACAGGACCGCTGAGCGCCTGATTAGTGAGGGCTGACAGGCTAAGGGAACATAGTCAAAGAGCATACCAAAAACTGACACAGTAGGTGAGTCGGAAACTATAGGGATTAGCAATGACTCGATCACAAAGGGACAAGTTGAAGTAACACATATTTGATTTCTCCCGATTCACACGGGAGGAGTGTTCGGATGCTTTAGACAGGAACTTGCCTAAGAAGTTGAGTGAGGGCAGGCATTAGACTCTAGAACCAAGCCGCACAACAGCCGCCGTTTTTTTCGACATCCACATGACCGCGCGATTGATCGGACTCGTAAGGTTTTCGACATGGCGTTTGCAATTGGGCGTGGCGCAATGGTTGGCAAGGACTGAGGTAAGTGGCTTGGACCCTGTTATATATGTGGGCTTCCGAGGACCGATGATCGTTATGGCGTCCTATCTCTTCGGCATCCAAGCATAGACTTACGCGTCGGACCCTTGACGATTGCCGAGGCCCTAGTCCGATGACCGCACCTACCCTACTAACACGAAGAATATTCGATGGAAGCAGCTCCTTATGTGTCCCCTCGGAGACTATTACTCCGCCATCCTCCTGGAAGCTGGCGTGCACGATGCGTCTGCACACCTGTGAAACAAGGTATACACACCCATAGCACAGCGTTTCTGATCCTGGGCGAGAGTCGGAAATGAGCACCTACCAAGCCCGAGCGACCGCGCATGACGGGGAAAGACGAGAGCGAGGATGAGTCGAACAAGCTGAACGATCAGAGAGAACAGAAAAAGCTTGTGAACCAGCCCAGCGTCACCGTAGATTCTATGCGACTTGGACACCTATAGAGCAGAGCAGTCTCGTTGCGCAGTTACGTTGATGGGCGTCAGGCAAGTATGTGGAGACGACCTAATAAAATTCAAGGTTTCAAACGTTTCCAGCTCTTGAATAGTGGGAAGAGTGACGGAAATGAGCACCATGTGTTCCAATGGATATTCAGGATGCGCCGCGGTACTCGTGATTTGCTAACCATGGCCAACGTTAGCGTCATGGGGTCGACGGGAACCCCTACTTACTCGTAGTGCAGTGTCCCCCCAACTCGTCTACGCAATGGCAATCTCGATCGTAACGACGAATGTGAGTGAGCCCTGGTTACTTCCCAAATTACAAATACCTAGTATTGACATGACTGACCATGCGGGCCATGGAATCACCAACCGAAAATGACACATGTAACATACGTAAAAAGATTTTGACTGCGTATCGGCATGCAGAAGGTCCCGGAGAACATGACGTGAAAGCTGTTGCAGTTCTCCTCGATTCTCGCGCATGCCCGACCACCGAAACGGCAACGTCGACGCAAAGTAGCCGAGCGTATACTGTACCCTACATTCACAGTGTTGAACTTGGAGAGTGGTAGTCCAGCGCACCCGTCCGCAGACTCTTGCACATTTTGTTGTTTGTCGTCGACAGAATCGTTTTCATGATGCCGGTACAATGCATGCAGCGAATAAAGTTGGCGCAATAAAAGATTGACGTGTTGCCATGGAGCAACGGACACGACGTACTCTCCAAGTAGATTCCATGGGAAATCTACGCTGAAACTTGACCCCGAAGCATTGACCAAAGCGGGGGTATGAAGAACTCCAGATTCACAACACCAAGAGATTGGTACGATAAGCGGTTGATATGCAAGGACCCTCAGCAGTGCCCCAGAAGAACGCTTTTGGAAGGAAACAGTCTGGGTGAATGACCTGGTTGGACGCGTAACCTGCCCAGGGCCGTCACTGACACAATGGAGACTGGTGGGCGTCCATAAGCAGTGAACCGACCGTGCGGAAAGGAAGAGTGAGTGTTCCGAAGATGTGTCGGAAAGGTACATGAGGACCACGCAACGTTGGGGAATGTTAAGTTTCAGTCAGCAGCAGTTTTGAACTTACAGTCTTTTTCAGGAAACTGGGCCCCGTGAGAAATATATGTAGAAAACAGCTCCCTTCTTCTGTCTACGAGCGGGGTTGTCCGGCTTTCCATAGTGACGTGATATCACATTCAAGCTCATCTATACCCCTTGCATACATTCCTGACATTCTCAGCTGGTTTTTGTCCCTTAATTGGCATTAAGAACGAAGTCAGGATAGAGTTGCTTACATGCCATTTGAACTTATTCTCAGAAAAAATTATTTTTGCAAGTATGTACATCCAGCCATCGGATCTTCAGACATAGCTCAGAATCAAGGTTGGCACAGCCATCTGATCTGGAAGTGGTGAAGTTGGGAAAAAGTGGGGGCTTCCCAAGGATTTTTAGCTTACATATATCATTAGTCTACTGGCTTTACATTGTCACCCTCACTCAGTGTAGTTTGGTTTATTGCAGTATTTTTTACAGGTTTTCTTGAACAGAGTTACTAGAGTGATACACATAGAATCATAGATAGTGAGATAGACCAGAACTCCAAAGCCCCGGAATTTTTCTCCATCGGTCTGCCCAGGAAATGATTGTTGGGCTTTTCCAGATTGAACAGTATCAATAACTTTCACCAAATTCCGGCCAAGAATTGAGGCGCTATGGCCAACAGAGGTCAGGTTTTTATATATACAAACCTTTCTACGGGGCCGTTGCCTGAAAAAGACAGTAATAGCGCGTGTATACTAAAAAGGAGAGGTTCTTTGATGCGGCAGCTGAGTACAGGCCAGGACATTACCGATCCAATGATTTAGTAATTACTTATAGAAAAGTCCTGGACTCCGATCGGCTCGCGCGTACGCTGAACGGTGTGGGATACAGTGTGCACCACGCGTTTGAATAATTTAGTTGAAATACAGCATGGGGACAGGGACACGCCTTGGTGTGAAACCAACTGCTATGCAGTTTGCGTTGACGTCTTCGCGGTGCAGGAGCCCCAAGTTGACAAAGGTGAAACAGGTCCTGAGTCGACCGCTCGCTGAAAAGGGTCTGAGCGGTTGAGACTCTTACCTAAACGTCTCACATATTTGGCAAGATGGGAATAGTTTGGATTTAAATGTTTGCATGATTAGTTGGTCTTGGGAAGCCGGCAGGCGGTGGGACGTCAGCAGTGCAACGATGCCAGGATCAAATTGAGTCATGTTGTGATTCTAGCACAACATTGAAAGGGAGGGCGCGTGTGTAGAATTGCGTAACGAAGCCTTGGTGCGCAGTTATGATGGTAGCGTGACGACGGAAGTGAACGTTCCTTTCTTACAAACCGTCGAGACGAGTGCGAAAGGCGTAATAGAGTATGTCCGACGGAGGCAAGCGGCAAGCGCGGAATGGTATCTGAGCTGTCGGGTCGAGCAGTCTGACAGCAGCGATCGCTGTGTGGTGGTTGGTGGTGAGAACTGCGGGAGCGGGGACGGCCGAAATAATGTGGACCTGAGAAATACGGCTGGAAAGCGAAAAATGGTATAATAACAAGGGCCTCATTTTGGCCCGGTGATCGCCTCTGACCTCGCCCACCTCCAAACTTGAAGGTCCTCGCGGGAGCTGGCTAACCGTCCGCAGCCGCGACTGAACATTGACGGAGCCTATTGCGTGTGAGGTAAGCGGTCCGCCATTCAGTTTGAGTGCCAGGGGGGGTCTGGTCGAGCTGCAGGCAAAGGGGTATAAGTTATTTAAACAGGTGCAGCGAATGTCTCGATTCATTCCTATGACCTTCGATACATATGTTGACCCCTTCTGTCTCCCAGACCCCAACATTATTTCCCCCCCTCCCTCGGCCTCCACTACGCCCTCTGTCAAGTCCGAGCCCTCCTCGTCCCCCCACACCTTTCCGTTCTCCTACCCTCTCCCCTCTGCTCCGCCCCTCGACAATCCCGATCACTTTCTCCTCCCCTACCACTCCGTACCGCACAACCGTTCCGTCTTCCGCTTTGGCATGCCACACGCCCACGATTCCTGGTCACTCAAACGGCCCCAGCACGACCCCGCGCACGGCGCAAGCGTCGCACTCGACCACAACCCCGTCTCCTTCCACGACGACTACGAGGACGCAGACGAGCTCAGTGACCTCCCCGGCTCGACCACGTCCGGCCCAGTATCACATGCCGGCCAGTCTGAGCGTATCATCCGCCGTCGGAGCAGCAAAGGCATCTTTCATCTCTTGCTATCCGTTGACTCTCGCCCTGACCTCCCTCTCTTATCGCAGCATGCGATCAGTGCAGAAAAAGCAAATGCAAGTGCGAGCGAGCCCCCGATAGCGACGCCTGCAAGAGTTGCATCATGCTTGGCACACGTGAGTCGATCTTCTCTTCCCTTACTTTTCGTGATCTCTGACCGATGTCATCATGACCCTGTTTCAACACCCATCGGAACCGACACTCGTGGACCGGCACTCGTGTTACTTGATCCTCGTTATCATGTTCCCCGTGCCTTGCATTCAAACCCTGTGAATTTCGCGTCGCCTGTGCCGCCACACCCCTGTGACTTCCTCCATCGCCTCGACGTAATTCAAATACATGCATCTTATCGTTGCCTTGGCCAACGCGCGCCTACATTTCCACACTCTCGGTTGCTTCCGCATTCCCTTCCATGGTACCATGCCCGGCTTATCATTTGTCGTAATGTTCATTCCACCTTGTCTCCCCCAATCCATCGTTCTTCTCTACCCGGCTGACATATTCCTGTCGGAACTCACTTTGCATCGCGTGACCCAATTCTCCATATTTATTCCCACAATCCGTTCTTACGTTACTGACATCTAAGTATGCACTTTTCTGGGTCCTTCTCGAAAGCGTGGACCTCCAAAGGGGTACATTGACGCGATTGAGGCTCGGCTGCACCAAACAGAGGCCCTCCTCGGCATTCTCTTAGCCGTGGAGGCAGAGAGAGCCGAGGGCCTAGACAATGCCGATGCACGTGGGAAACGTGACCTAGAAATCTCAGAAAAGGAAGAGAATTTGGAGGGCATCCTGGCGATCTTGAGAAAGGCAAGTGTTGAAAACCATCCCACACCATATTTCATGCACCTGACATCTCTTGCGCATAGGATACGCTTGCGAGAGAAATTTTGAATCGTGTTGACTCCTCGCCGTACGGTGTCAAAGGTCGTAAAGGTGGCGGTGTCAAAGTACGACCTCACGCCCATGCTCAAGAAAATTCGGAGTGTGGCATTGATCTCCAATCGACGCAGTAAGTGTTTTATTGAACGCGAGATTGATCCTCAGGAAGTTAAGGCTTTCACAATCCGCTTTTTTTAGTCCTTCAACTGAGTGGCAAGACCGTGTCGCTGCTCTACTTGCTTCTTCACTTCGATCGCGACCCCACTCACGGCCAGTCTTCCCTTCTACCCCCTACGCCACCGCCACTTCCAATACAATTTCACTGAATGATCCTCATCCCCCACGCCCTTTGCAAGGTCGGCATACTGCTGTCCATCTCTACCATCCCTCTGATGGGGATCATGTTCGGCGGCAACGACGACGTCTTGATGGTGACGGGGAAGATGGTCGTAGTTGCGCTCCCCATGGAATCACCCTAACGCGCAATGGCAGCACAAGTCCAGCATATTCACCCGTTCATTCAAACACAAGTTATACATCTGGTGGTGGATATGCTTCTGGTTATATGGGTGCAAGCACCGATTCTGACAGCGAAGACGATGTTGTGGACGCTGTTGGACAGCTCAGCTTAAACGAAGATGAACAAGTTCGGTTTCATGGCAAGGCAAGTGGTTTGTACCTCTTGGACATCAACACAAAGGCAGAGGCAAGGAACGAGGGAGGAATTTGGTAAGTGGCCAGTCGTGTTCGTTAGTTTATTTGCTGATATTATTACCCCGTCAGGCGGTTTCCAAAGGCGCGTGTTTGGCCTCCACTTCCGAATGCCCCAATGTCGCCCTCCACGGCCACTGGTCCATCCTCTGCCACTCCTTCAAACAAGATGTCGACGGATTATAGTACAGGACACCTTACACCTACGTCTGCCGCACTGGACGATGTTTTGGCACTGTCGTTGCCAGATCGGCCGATGCAAGAACACTTGTTAGAACTCTACTTCACCTATGTCCATGCTGCATTCCCAATACTTCACAAAGATGCATTTTGGGAAGGTTATCGGAAGTAAGATCAATGCAAAATGCATCCAGACACTTCTATTAAATGTGATTTCAGCATGCAAAATCCACCAGCGGACACACCTTCGCCCCCATCTGATCAGGCAGGGAACTCGCCAGCCCCAATACAGCGCAAGCGACGCCATGTCTCTGCTCTTTTGTTGTTCTCCATGTTTGCAATAGCTGCCCGTTATTCATCTTCGTCCTCTCCCCCTCCTCCTCGTTGCTCTACGCCGACGTCTCTAAATTCACCAGAGCCCACTCCGATGTGGACAGCAGGGGATAATTTCCTCCAGCTAGCCAAGAACCTACTTGAAAATACATACGCTGCGTCTTTCCCCTCGACTGTACAGTCTTTGCTTCTCTTTGGCTATCGGGAAATCGGTATCGGGGCCATGGCGCAAGCATGGGCGTACACGGGGATGGCCGTGCGGATGGCTCAAGATCTAGGTATGCACAGGGCTGCTGACGGTTGGGCTCGTGTGGGCATGGGGCGATTATTTGGTGAGCGCGAATTGCAGGAACGAAGGCGGATTTGGTGGGGATGTGTCATTTTGGATGGCTACGTGAGCACGTACATTGGGCGACCTTTGGCTATTTTCGAGAGCGACTACGACACGCAGCTCCCTGGTGTCGAAGAGGTGTGTCCTATCTCTTCCCATCGAGATGGTATCTCACGATCTTTTTCGGTAGTCTGACGAGCAGGAGACGTGGGCGCCACATCCTTCGTTACCTCCAGACACGAGGGGTCATGGATATTTCCCTGGGGCAGAGTTGACGCCGCCAGTTACCGGCCGCATTTTGTCCTCTTTCACCGCATCCGCAACGCTATGTAAGTCCCTCGTATGAATTTATGCTGTGCTCCATCTTGATATATGATGTAAGCTACGATCCTATCCAAGATCGTCCAGTCGATTTATTCCATTCGCACTACATCCTCGAGGCATGCCGAATCCATTCCTATAGAAGGGTCGCTGGACAAGTGGTATCTCGACCTCCCGCAGCATTTGCGTTTCGAGTTACGGTATGACTCGATAGGCAACTTGAGTACGACGAGGACACCGCCACCGCACATATTGACGCTACACATGCAATATTGGTGTACAACGTTGCTGTTGCACCGGCCTTTGTGAGTATTTTGTAGTGCTTATCGTCATTTTGAAGACTTATTGTGCGTGCTTTAGCATTCGGCAGATATATCTGTTGAACAAGCAGTGCGTGCCATTTTGACCTTTCAAAGGGAGTATACGTCTGAACTCTGCGTTAGTAAAATGGAGAATGGGGACGACGCAGATGCCCGTGCTGCGAGCAAGAAAAATTATGAGCTTTGTGTTAGCGCGGCAAACTACATTGCATCCATAGGTTGTTGTCGTTGCTATATGCAGGAGGTTGCGGTGATGTTGATTTAGCTTCGACAGTGACCTTCTACCGCGAAAAATACTGCCTTCAACGTGCACCTGTCTTTCTCTGTTTCTACGTGTTCACCGCTGGTATCATGCACGTCACGAGTCGTAAGTATAGCTTCCCGTATGCTTGACTCGAAGGCTCACGTGACTTATCCAAGTGTCTGTCCACCCAAACGATCCGCAATCTCGAATGGGGCTAACCAAGTGTATGGGTGCCTTACAAGATTTGGAGGCTGTCTGGCCCTCGGCAGCTCGCGCGTACGAGCTCCTGCGTGGGTGCAATCCATTGAAAAAGAACGCATCCAAACACGTCCGTCCCGGACAACTCGTCCCACGCCAGAATCTTCAGGATCGACAAAAACGCGCCGCGGAGCATGCCGCTGACTCGGAAGATGCATACGAGCGCTCACAAATGCACGTTCCTTCTTCTCGCGCCCCGTCGCAGCCATACACCCAGCCCTGGCGTTCGGCGCAGTTCACCCCGACGTCGCAGGAAACAGGGCCTGGGCAACCGGGTGAACTTTCCTCGACGTCATTACCGACGACCCAATCCTCGTCGTACTACCCATGGCCCTCGGAGGGGAGCTCGTACGCGCCGTTCCCAGGGACGTTGTCTACATCCGTCTTGCCCCAAATGTACAGCACGGGTTTGATCGACGAGCGACGCCTACCCCATACCTTGACGTCGTCCCAACACGGACAGTCGCGGCTGAGCTCGCATTCTGCGGGAGGTAGTCAGGGTGGGTACGAATCGACGAGTGGGGGACGATATCCTCAGTTTTGGAACGATTATACGTCGTTTCCGCAGATGGGGATAACCTATGGTCAGTCGTCTGGTGCGCCGGCGCAGGAAGAGGATAGGATGTATTTGCACGGGGAGTATGAGAATATTTATCGTGGGTGACAAGATTGTTAGTGATGGTGATATGGCTGACCTGGGTGTCAATAGATAATCTGCCGCTGCCACCTTCGTAGTAGTGTTTCCCCAGGCAGTCTGATGTGTCGAAGGCGACGTTGCATGCTGCCTTTGTAGGAGGCGTGCAGCGTGGACACCATGTCCAGCGTTCTCTCGGACATGCGCCAGTCCCCATTATCTCTGCGCAGCGTTGTGGCGTTTACACGTGCCACCCTCCTCGCCGACTCATTTTCTCTCTCCCTCCTTCTCTCTCCCCCTGTCTGTCTGATTGTATTGACTGTCTGTGCGCCTGCGTGTATCTCTCCCTGTCACCACGATCTTTATAGGTCCTTATCAGGGGACTTGTGCGTCGTCACTCTGTGATTGTCACTTCTGTATGATAGTCACCAGAGTGTCATGATTAATGGCCTTGTAGTTATTGATGATCCGAGATGTCTCCTTACACTACTTATTCATGATAGACCCCATAATTTAGAGCGACCGTTTCTTTCCAGGTGGGAGGTCGAACCCAGACTTGAGTCAGGTGGGAGGGTGTCGCCGGAACCCGAGCCTCCAGTCCAAGGTCAGGAGATCGAAATTGATTGGCGATTGCGAAGGAACGCAGGCCTCGAGGCAAGGAGCCTCGAAGGCGATACCTGACCCTTCCACATGTCATAAAATCCCAACAGTCAGAGAGAGCTCGATGACACACAAGTCGACCATGGGCAGTCCTAGTCATGGTTCGATGAAAAGCACTGCCAGTGCCAGCCCGGGCACGGTACTACGCGATATGTTGTCATCTGTGGCGCAACAGGTCGAGTCTCATCTTCATCCATCCCCGAGACAACACCGTAGACGACGACCGAGTCGGATTCGGAATTGGATCGTTCGCGGCGACAGGGCCAAGGACGAAGACTTGAAGGGCGACGTTGAAGGTGATAATCGATCAGACGACGGTGATAATTCGCTCCATTTTACGGACACGTCAGACGACGACTTTGCGGACAATAATTCCATTGCAATTGGAATCGGAGGAGTCGAAGTCGGTGACAACGCTAGTAGTTTGAAGGACGGCTCATACGCTGGTAGTGGTAAGAAGAAGAAGTGTCGAAACGGCGCGGTTCACGATTCCAATCCCAATCCCGATACCAATACTGGCTCCAACCAAACTCAAACCCAAAACGCGGGTGCTACTACTACTACTATAAACGCCAACAACGAAGCAAGAAAGATGCACATGCTACCCGACGAGATCAAGGAAGAAGAGACGGTCGACATGTTGGCCGGGCTCATGGGCGACGGCTTCGATCGCGAGGTCGTACGACGGATTTTGAGAAAGTATGATGGGAACGTGGATAAGGCGGCTGGAGCGCTTATCGAGGGTGAACATGTGGAGGCTGAGTTCGTCGGGCCTGCTGGGCCTGGGCCGGGTCAAGTCCAGAACCAGGGATGGTCGGCGGCGGGTGGGACGGGAGGTAGCGGGTCGGGTCGGTCGATGGGTACGGGAGCGGGAGTGGGAGTGGGGTCGACGCAGATGCAGGTACAAGCACCATCTCAGACGCGGTTGGACGTGGCACCTTCTACGCTTGTTGGACGCCCCAACACGCCCGTCATTGATTTGACGCTCGGTGACGACGACCCGGATCTACAGCGCGCGATGCAAGAGTCGATGAATACGCTGCATTCTGGTTCGCAGTTACAGATGCAGACGTACGCGTCGTCCCAGGGCCAGAGTCAAAGCCCGAGCCAAATACAAGTGCAGTCGCAGCCAGAGGGACCCGTGTTTGGACCGAGCGAGCGACCGGCGGATCCGAACTGGGCGGTCGTCCCGTCTCAAGTGCGTTGTTTTTTGCCTTTCACATCCATCACGTTGTGTTGTTCTGTCGACGATTTTTGGCATGGCATTGCTGACGATTTGGCTCGTGTGTGCAGCAAAACGAGAGCAGCGATGCGAATTTCTTGCAGAACTTGAACCGTGCTATCGAGGCGAGCTTGGAGACGATGGGCGACTCGGATGCGCTCGAACCGTTTCCCGTCGAGCAGCAGCTGCGGAGGGATGGATGGTCAGTGTTACTGTGGTGCTTGTGAATCCCGCTAAACGTATATCAGCCCTGTTGTGCTACGTCCTTCGATGCATACAGTGGTATACGCTGCGAGCATCCTCCAGGGATTGTTCTACGTTCCTCAAGTGAGAGAGCGCATGTCGTGCTGGCGCCCTCCCGTTCCGACAAACGAGGACGAAGCAGCTCCGCCAATGAGTGGCCCAGGTACGCATGCGCATCACACGAGCGACGGCTAGAGGTTGACTCGAATAACGATGTCCAGACTTTACATTGTGGGCTCTCAGCGAGATATTCACGCACATGGATCTCGCTCGGTTGTGTGATCTCAACGTGGATAAACGGCTCCCTGCGTTCAATATCGAGCCTTGGGATCGACCTACTCAGCCTCCAGGAGAACTTTCGCGAAGTGCGTAACCTCCGCCATCGTCACACGGACAATGGCTGATGGAGACGTTCAGGGTTCTTCGCTAGGCTATCGGCTACCCTCGAGAAAGCCTTTTTAGACCAGTTCGCTCACAGTGGACAACCACTTCCAAAGTGATCCCTTACCATTTTTGTGCACCGAAAGGTCCTGAAACTTACTCTCTTAGACCTCGGCTACTGCACTTTCAATATGGTAGTGGTGTTAGCGAACCCGGGGAACTCCTTCAAGAAACATCCATTGTCCCGATCGACGTCAACGGTGGGGAGTCAAACGATCTCATCGGCCGGCTCTCCGCACAGTTATCGAGGCCTCAGTCCGAGCCAGGCAAGCAAAGCGTTATCTTTGAACCCTCTGAAGTCGTCGCTTTTGAACTCGTTCGCTCGTCTTCGACCTCAAGTACCACCGCAAGTGGAGGTGGGCCAGACAATAAAGCATTCACGTACCCAAAGTCGATTTACCTCGACCAGTTCCTAAGAGAGAACGTTGATCTTGCGCAGGCGAAACGTGCACAAAGGCAGGAAATATTCGAAGAGGTGCAGCATCTCGTGCTACACAAGACAACGATGGCACATTTCGATGTAAGTGGTCGCCTACAATGGGGATCTACGTATCCTGATCGACTGGTTGTCGTATGGTGGTAGGGTAAGGACACGTTGAAGGACTTGCGGTCTACCATCTTCTACTTTGAGAACGTGGCCGATGCCTTGGATGACCCAGAGCGTGGCGCTTCGATTCAGGTAACGATAGAGAAACTGAAGGGCATTCGAAGTTCTATTGAAGAGGAGATCAAGGGTTCGCGCTGTTTTCACTTTCAACGCTCCTGGCTCGGTGATGACAATGTTGTCCATAGCTGCGGACGAGAACATAGAGGCGCTGCGCATTCAGGCTGAGACGTTGTTCGACTGCGAGGAGTTGCAACAATACAGGGCATGTTCGAATTCATGGTCCTTTGCAACATGATACGCTAAACGTGCCTGTACTTCAGTATGATCTACGCGTGGTGTTCGTGCACGACGGTCTGTATGGCAGGAAACACCTATATTCGTATGTGCACGACAAGTCTTGCTGGTGGAAGATTGCAGACTCGTTGATCAAAAAGGTGATCGAAGCTCTCCGAGTGTCGTTGCAGACAATTGACGTTGACTCTTTACCAGGTGCCTGAGGAGGTCGTCCTCCACGACCAAGCAGGCCTTCATCTCGGCGCTGGACCGTACCTGCTGTTTTACTCGCGAGCAATACCGGAGAGTGATGGTCCAGCGCTGGTACTCCCCTGGATGGACGATATCAAGGTACCGACTCTTTCTGCTTGATGTGGTGTTTCGTTTGGTTGATGATAGCCTCGTTCAAATCAGGACGACGTCAAAGCGGCCAATAGAGAGTTTTTGTCGCAACTCCCCCCAGAGCTCGTTGGAGATATTATGATCGACAAGGAAGACGTTTTGTTTTCGAGCGTCGTCTCGTCAGGTCCTGTTGTAGTGAAGAAGCGTGGTGCGGGGGATCGGATGGACCTGTCGTAGCGTGGTTGTTCTATAGCTGCCTTCCCGGATGTTTTTTTATATAGGAGCGTTGATGTACCATTCTGACTCTGGTATTCTAAACTCACCTTCTGCACCCCATGTTTATTCTGAAGTGAAGGGAGAGGATGTAAGGATGTGATTGCCCACTCCGACGATACCGAGCCCTAAGTACGGTACCATGTGTCACACGAGTGCTAGTAAATCGATCACTTTGCCACTCTCAATTTCTACCTCTACCATGCAGATGCTTCTGTTGCTTTCTGGATCACAGTCCCGACTGTTGAAGTTCGACAAAAAGGCCTCCCTCTCTTTGACAACATAACCAGTCCGAGAAACCCCTCAATCTTCGACAAGCTTCACTGGGTAGGCAATGCATCCATTAATCGTCTGTATGTTCTGCCATCTCTAGATTTACTGATTAGCCTGAACTGACTGACGAATCTGTGTTGAGTGCAGTGCCATTTGGACCGACTCAACGACTGCTACTTTCTCGCGAAGAGCTAGACACGCTGCCTGTTACACCCCACGACTCGACTTATTACGAGCGATCGACAAGAAGCCGTTTGGGCCCCATAGAGCCCGCAAGGCGCTCACAGCTTGTTGCAGCGCTGGAGCGCATGACACTCTCACAACCTCGCAGAGGTGATGTCGCCTATCGGCTGCGATAAGCTAGAACGGGATTCCGTCAACGCGCCGATGCACGAGACTGTTATACTGAATATCCTCGGCAGTCTTGTTAAATAAAAGCATCATACAAAGGACGCTGTCTCTCCCGCGCCGAAATTACCTTTGATCACGTCATTCCGGTCCACGATTTACTCCGAGGAGCTCATCAGGGCGGACTCCCCTCTGCCGGTCGCCAGATCCATCCTAGATATAGCAGAATACTGGGTTTGCACAAAGGTTACTAGAAATAAAGTTCACAACACCTTATAGCGGCAAGCGGGTCGCATTGCCCATAATTCCCGGAAATTCTGAATGCTGGATACCTCGCCGAGTCATTCTTGACTGAAAACCTCAGGTAGAATCAGACGGAGATGTTGTGTTCACCCTTCCGATCCGTCTCAATTTGAGGTGTAATCCCCTTGATCTGCGAAAGGTTAGTTTGATGTATGGGATGGGTTTCACCCCTGCCGTACGGGCGAATGGGCGAGTGAAACTGATGATCGGGGATTGGTCCCCGGAGACGCCATGAGCGTGGAATTCAGTAGGACCAAGTATACTATTCGTTGAAGCCCCTACTATCGGAGACTTGTGAATGTAGCTTGGACCACTAGGAAAGCTGGCCAGACGCTTGTTCGTCGTCACCTCAATGATTATTATGTACACGTTCTGCGATCACGGGTTCGAACGGAACGCACATGTGGATGATAAAATTCAGATATTAGAGGTGAATCCTCTTGTTGAACGACATACCATCCTTTCGGAAAGTTCTTGCAAAGTGTCTCCTCAAGGAGTTGCACTCTCTTCATCTGAACAACCTGCCATGAGCCCAGGTGGACCGTCACTCCAGGGTGATATTGTCTTGCGTTTTAACATCATAGCTAGATCACAGCAATACCTGGGCCCATAAATTGCCGAGTCTCTGCCGCAGGGCAAGCGTGGGAGTCCCAATTGCACCTGATCGAATCCGATGTCCCACAGGTAGACACTGGTCGCATCCAGATCGCTATCATCGTCGATAAGTAAATCTCTGTGAGCTCGTGAGCCTGAGACAACGCGCGTTCCTGTGTAGACTCTCACTCTCGCGAGCCGCAGATATCAAGTTATCATAACATCTCCACTGGCATCATGACTGTCCATCCAGATTTCCTGAAATACGTCAACGCGCACCAAGCAAAGTTTGTTCAGCGTCTTTCCGATGCCGTACAGATAAAGAGGTACTCGATCCCCCAAGCATTCGTGACCTGGATTTAATCGCTCCGTGCGTTTGCCTTCGCCTTCACAGCGTCAGTGGCGATGCATCCTATCGTAACGAGACGATCGTGATGGGTCACTGGCTCGACAACGAACTCAAGGCACTCGGCGTGACGACGGTGTTCAAGGATCTCGGACAACAAACTTTACAGGGCAAGCGCATTAACTTGCCCCCCGCCATCCTCGGAAAACTGGGCGAAGATCCAAAGAAGAAGACCGTACTGATCTATGGACACTATGACGTACAGCCCGTGAGTTCTTTCTCCGCTTCCGCCGGGCATTGCCAGTCCGGGTATATATGTATATGAAGAAGACGGTACGCTAAGCATGATTGTATTTGTTATGACTAGGCACTGCAATCGGATGGATGGGTGACCCATCCGTTCACGCTTGTTGAGAAGGACGGGAAGCTGTATGGTCGTGGGTCGACGGACGATAAGGGGCCTATTATGGGCTGGCTGAACGTGCTCGAGGCGCATCACGCACAGGGTCTCGACCTCCCTGTTAACCTCCGCTTCTGCTTCGAAGGTATGGAAGAGAGTGGGAGTGAGGGTTTAGATGAGCTCATCGAGAAGGAGGTGGCCGAGGGCGAATGGTTCAAGGGCGTCGACTGTGTTTGCATCGTGCGTTGTCTTTTCCTTTTCCCCCCTTTTTCTGACCACGCCTCTTACTTCCCGCTTCCTGATCCATCTTTGCCTCGTTTTGATGATTCGTGACAGTCGGACAATTACTGGCTGAACACTCGTACACCTGCGGTGACCTACGGTCTTCGTGGCATCGCCTACTTTGCGATCAACGTGTCAGGTCCTGGTCAAGATCTGCACTCTGGGCTGTTTGGACGCATGGTCCACGAGCCAATGACGGATCTCATCAAACTCATGAGCAAACTCGTCGATCACAACGGTCACATACTCATTCCTGGTATCGAAGAAATGGTGCCACCACCAGACGAAAACGAAATGTGCGTCGCCCTCTGCCCTGTGTTTGCATTTCGAAAGACGCATGGAGACATGGAGGAAGTGTTTATGAAATCCTCTGTTTAGCAAACTGTACACCAAGATGGATTACTCCATTGCTGACGTCGCAGAAGCAGCTGGTGCATCGGTGTGACAAATATCTCGTTCCTTCTGCACGCCCGAGGCTCGTGCTCACGCATGTTTCAGATCGCACTGTCAGATCACAAAGAATCTGTGATCATGGGCCGCATGCGCAACCCATCGCTCTCCCTCCACGGTATCGAAGGCGCCTACTCCGAACCGGGGTGTAAGACTGTCATTCCGTCCAAAGTGGCTGGCAAGTTCAGTCTTCGGTGCGTACCTGCGATGCCATGCGACGGACGTCGTACATCGATCGATCGTGATCGTGATCGACTGAACTACACTTTCATTTTAATCTTCGATGCAGCCTCGTCCCGCCACAGACACCTGAAGCTGTCATCCCGCTCGTGACAACCTACATCGAATCTGAATTTGCCAAGCTGAATAGTAAGAACAAGATGAACCTCGAATATCTCCACGGGGGAAAACCCTGGGTTGCGGACGTCAACCACTGGAACTTTGAAGCGGCCCGAAGAGCGATCGAGGTGCGTCGGCAAGTGATAACCTGTCGTTTCTTTCCTGCGCTTGGAAGATTTCTGGGAGCTGAAGGATGTGTTTGTTGTTGGGATTGAACTAGGCGGTTTGGAACAAGTCGCCGGATTATACGCGCGAGGGAGGGTCGATCCCAGTGACACTCACATTTGCAGAGAAATTGGGGGTCAACGTGTTGTTGCTCCCAATGGGTCGGGCAGATGACGGGGCGCAGTACGTGCTTTCCCATTCTCCTTGTGGACCTTCACGTGGACCTATTTATGATCGATGTAGCTCGACGAACGAGAAACTGGACGTGTCCAACTTTATTGAAGGGGTACGTGTGGCATGCCTTTCGTGTTCGTGATTAGGTATTGATGGCAGTTTTGTCAGACCAAGGTGCTCGGGACGTACTTGTATGAAGTTGCCCAGCTCGCTGGCGCGGAGTGAATAAAGGGGTCAAGGTGAACGAATCAGGTGTGCTTTGTGTATCCATACTGGCTTCGTTTCGAAATGTGTCCGAGACTTTGAAATGGATTGAACCCGGGGCCTGGACCCGATGTTGCGCTAGTCACTGTCGCTACTGTCGTTCCCGCCTTGATGATGCAAATATCACGGAACCTCACATTCTCGACACCCCAGAGACCCACAAAAATTACAGGAGGTGTAGGATAGTGTATTCACACCATGTACGAAGAAGAAATTATGATGGATATTGAGACGATGTCGCGTTCGTAACGAGACGAAAACTACTCATGTGTACAGGGGGTTTTGACCCGAGATCCGAGAGATCGGATTGATGAACTTCACATCTGAGACCTGGAAGTCATCAAGCTTACTACCCAGGAGTTATCTGACAATTACAAGACTGAAAAGCGCACGGAGTAAGGTTCTAGAAGAGGGTCATTGAGCGCGAACCTTGGAGAGTCTCAGGGTTCTTTGTTGTCTCGAACCTTGCTGAATTCATTGCCGTCAGTGCCGAATTTACTGAGTTCAAATATTGAATCACCGCAGCGCCCAGGGCCCACAGCTATCCTTTATTTGTTTTTTATTTGTTTCTTTTTCTATTTTAAACTCAGCGAACGTGACCAACGGTCTCCAAATCCGCCAATGTCACTCGCACCGTCAGTTAACGCTCATATCCCATCGGCCAGCGCTGCTATCGGTGACTTGAGCAGAATTCGCTGGAGCGTCGAAACGTGGCCCGATGGCAACAACGAGCGAGAGTGGCAGCTGGGATCAGGATCCGCCGGTAAGTCGGGGCGTCTTAGTTTGTCTTTTCGCCTGCACGAGAGGCGTACTGTCGCTTACGTCTACACACGTCTCGCCGTCGGCTTGGACGGATGGCGCGTTGTCGATAATTCTATTTTGCCTCACTCCGGGGTTTGTTTGTTAGCGAAGTGGACGAGTTGGGTCGACGTTCGCGAAACGGACGCCGAGTTCGAAGCAGGCGGCGGTCAAGACAAAGGTCGTGCGTGATGATTGGGACGACGATGATGACGATGAGGAGGAAGAGCAAGTAGAAAAGGAGGAGAAAAGGGATGTGAATGGGGATACGAAGGCGACGGTAAACGGGGCTAGGAACGATGGTACGGCTTCGGGTCCGGGTCTTTCGGGAAGGAGAGCACGGGAAGTCCAAGACAATAGCAAAATCTGGGAGGAAGCGTGAGTCCATGTCCACCCACATCCATCGACTTGCTATGCGCTCGTGCTGAAATTCCAGTTCACATGCTTTTCTTTCTTTTCTTTGTTATTTTTATTTTATTATTTGGTCGGCCTCTGCACTCGTCTGCACATGCACACACGCTCGCGCGATAATCTGATTCAGTAACAAGAGGGCACCTATGCCCGAGTTCATCGTTGCACCCGCGAGTACGAGTCAATGTTCCTCCCCTCCGCCACCTGCAGCACTCCAACCGACACTCCGTATCCTCAAACGACCATCTCCGAATACCAGCGCCAACAATGCAGGGGTATCATTGGCCTCGCTCTCGTCCTCCCCCGGACCGACCTCGAGCACAGGTTCGGGAGGGACGTCCCCGGCCCCGAGGGGTACGCTCGCAGAGCGCGAGGCACAATACCAAGAAGCGCGGAGTCGGATATTCGGTGAGAAGGAGAAGCCGGGAAGTACGAGCGGAAATGCGAGCTCGTGCCCAATTTCGAGAACGAGTTCGAGTTCGGGCGGGGCGGGGGTGGTTGTCGTGCGCGATCCACTTGGGCCTGCGTCTG
Source organism: Butyriboletus loyo (assembly GCA_038093515.1). Taxonomy (NCBI): domain Eukaryota; kingdom Fungi; phylum Basidiomycota; class Agaricomycetes; order Boletales; family Boletaceae; genus Butyriboletus; species Butyriboletus loyo. The sequence goes on along the minus strand of JBBPSI010000020.1, from coordinate 202,466 downwards.
AGCCGGAGCTGGAGGGTGGACACGATAAGGTGCACGGCCTGGGCCGGCCCGTGAAGGATTTCGGAGAGAGACGGTGGGGGAAGAAATAGTGAAGGTGGATGAAAAAATGAAAACATAAAAAAGGAGGGTTGTGTATTTCTACTGTTTTGTAGCGTGTAATACTATGCGCGTGTATCTTGCACCTGTATCGTGGTGGTGAAAGCTGGTTCTGCGAGTGCGAGGGTTATCTCTGTAAGATCTCGGGCACCGCGGAGGGTGTCCCAATTCAATCAATCATCCCCCGAGAGGGTCAAGAAGTCTACGTGCGTTAATTATCCAGATTAAATTGGCTCGCCCGTCTTGTACCCATCTGGACGTGACGCGATAGCTGTTGGCATCGCGAACCAATGGTTGAGGAGAAGGGATAAATAAAGTCTCGATCTCCGTGGAAATGACCTTCCAAATCGCATCTTGCGACTTACCTGCGCCGACTTGCCTCATTCGGTATCTTCCCTCACGTGACTCTCCGATAACATTTTTTTTTTCGTGCGTGTCGAGCGTGGCGGCAGTCGACCCGACACGGGGCGAAGAAAGAAAAAAGAAAAAAAAGAAAAAAAAAAGATCGCTCAGGCTTGACAAAACTCTTTTTCTCTCTCTCCCTTTTCAGAGATGGCCAGTGTCACCGTCTTACCTGCACTTCCTCAAAACTGGGCTCCACCCGATTCGTCGACTGCTCAGACGCTCGCCCGTGAGTCGTATCGTTGGATGGGATCGCCTCGTGTGCTGCTGCTCACGCCAGGCTGCTCTCCCATCAACCAGCCGTCGTCCAACGCAGACTCATCCCCGCTGGATCCGCCTACCTCGCCCATGCGCGCAGGACACTACACGACCTCTCCTTTGATGCATATGACAAGCTGATCGAGCAAGACCGGCTGCGAATCGAAGCGCTTCGCGCAAACGGGCTGAATGGCGAAGACGATCTTGGCGTCGGTGATGAAGAGGAGTCTCCCGAGCTGTTGTTGCTTGATCCCAAGGAATGGAAGGTCCGTCGTTTTATCCCGTGTCCCCCCCCGCCCCTTGGTTTTAGCTGGCGCCTGGTTTTCGCCACCTTATTTCGCTTTCCACGCCACGCTCGCCGTCGTTTTTTCGGTGCAACGTGGCCTTTTCTGTTTCGTATGCTGTTTCCAGATCGATACTGATGGTCTTTCCTTTATAGAAACAGGATCACTACCAGGTTCTTGGGCTCTCTCATCTGCGCTATAAAGCCACGCCCGAGCAGATCAAAATTTCCCGTACGTATTCTCGCATACCCCTTTGCCCCGCTCGATCCTTGATTTGATCATCCTTCCCCGCGCATGGACTGATTTGATGTGCCTGTCTGTGAACAGATCGCAAAAAGGTGCTCAAACACCACCCCGACAAGAAAGCTGGTCTATCCCACACGACCAACGACGATGCCTTTTTCAAATGCATCCAAAAAGCACACGATGTCCTCACACACGCTGAACGACGTCGACAATTTGATTCCGTCGATCCCCATTGCCTCGTACTCCAAGATGACGCGCCGACTGCTGCAGATTTCAAGGGCAACAAAGCCAACGATGTCGATTTCTTTTTCAAGATGTGGACACCGGTGTACGAGATGGAAGCACGGTTTAGCAAAAAGACACCGGTACCGTTGTTGGGGTTGTTTGATGACCCCAAGGACAAGGTGGAGTCGTTTTACGACTTTTGGTACAACTTTGATAGCTGGCGATCGTTTGAATATTTGGACAAGGAGGTGAACGAAGGAAGTGATAGGTTGGTCATGGTTTCCTTTTTTTTCCCTTATTTTCTGCGTGTTATGGGCAGAGGTTGACGGCTGGGGTTGGGATACAGCCGTGATGATAAACGGTACACGGAGAAGAAGAACAAATCCGAGCGCGCCCAACGAAAGAAGGAGGATACTGCGCGGTTGCGCAGCCTCGTCGATCTCACGCTAAGTTTGGATCCCCGCATCAAGAGGATCAAACAGGAGGAGAAAGAGGCAAGGGAAACGAAAAAGAAAACCAAGGGGGGCAACTCCCCGGCGGATGCCAAGGCCAAGGCAGAGGAGAAACGACAAGCAGAGGAGGAAGCAAAGAGAAAGGAAGAGGAGGAAAAGCTCGCACGCGCAGATGCCAAGAAGGCGAAAGCAGCCGCAGCGAATGCGGCCAAGAAAGCACGAAGACAACAGCGCGCGGCCGAGGCAGATGCTACGTCGTGAAAGGCGCTGGAAACGCAAAACACTACCCTCCACACATGAAAAGCTTTGGCCAGCGGGTCGCAAGGACGATGCATCGTTTCACTTTATTACCATGACTTGGAAGTTTTCCCATTCTTAGACGCGTTGTCGTTGGTTGTTTCGATTATGCCTTCCATGGGGATGTCTGACAGGAAATTTGGAGATTTTGACCGTCATAGGAAAAATCAAATTTTAAATAGGTTTGTTGATCGGCGTGCGCAGTAAATTTCATAGTGGGCTAGTTTAGGTGTGCTGGCGCGGTGACCTCATGTTTGTACATGCAGGACCGGGCTGAGATCCAATCGTGTTCCTATATCAACGAAGCGCTTGTGGAGCGTTGTCCGGTAGCGGTATGCGTCTGACACGCTGTCACGTACAGCAGGCAGCAACGTTGCACTGGAAAGGAGGCGAGGTAGGTCAACGATAGATCTTCTCTGCAGAAAAAGACGAGACGAGTGACGTGACCCTATCCAATCGGATCGTGGCTGCTGGATTGAGTGTCGAGTTGTTATTTTGTTCTTGCCGAGGCCACGGAGAAGAGGGTGACAATATCGTGATGGAGGCGAGAGGGAGTGCTGTCTTTACATATAAGATCTGGGTGTTAATGAAGAGGCAGATAAAGGGAAGAAGAGAAGGCGGGCCATAAGGAGACAAAGTATCCGCGTGTGTCATGGATCAGGTCGGACGCACCGGGAAGGCAATGAACAAGCGAACCTTTGGCAGAAATCACTCAACGCGTCACTCGCCGCCACCCCGCTGTCACAGTCACAGTCACACATGTCACTTCATTGTTCCTGTTTGGCTACAGTGGCTGAGAATCCACCATCCAGGCGATTAAAGCACTCGTCCAGCCGTGTCAACCATCGTCAACACCGTCCTTTTTTTAATTCTTTTTTCATCAGCTCTTGCATGGTGTTTAAATACCCTCTCGCCACTGTTTCGATGATCTGTAGGTCATAGCTAGTACGCTCGACGTTGCGGGCGTTGTGCCCACCAGTCCGTCCGGGCGTGCCTAACCCAGCACTCACCCATAATCACCGCTATCACTTCCCCCAACAAGCTCTCTCACAATGGTATGTCCTCATCGTCGTCCTCCGCCCTCATCGCACCCACCCCCGCCCGCCTCCTCACAGGTTCTCGTCAGCGATAAGAAGTATGCGTGGTAGGTTCCCACACCCATTATATATTCCCCCATATCTCATCAAGTGGTGTTGGCTCGCCGCAGTGAAACGTGCATAAAGGGACATCGGTCCTCGGCCTGTAAACACACCGATCGTCCCTTGTTCGAAATTAAGAAAAAGGGTCGTCCTGTCACGCAGTGCGAACACTGCAGAGAACTTCGTAAAACAAAGCAAGTGCACGTGAAATGTCTATGTGGTACCCAAGAAATGTCCTATAACCCAATTTTGGAGCCGTCCCACTCTAAAAAAGGTGCGCATTCATTTGTTTTTTTTCCCATCATCCATCTCGTTCACTTCACTCATTCTCTCTTTCATTTCGTCGTGTCGGGATTTTCAGGGGCAACCAAACTGCCGGCTATTGCTGCGTTTCCAAACGGTCTACCCGAAGACCTGGAAGCGATCGCTATACTGCCCGCAGTGTCTGACGGATCAGTTGATTCTGACCATAGCGGTAGGCTCGACACGCCGTCCTTTAACCGCCCCCATCTACAGTATTGACTTTTCACAAGGTGAAACGTCCCCTAGCGGCTGTAGATGTAACAAAGGTGAACAGTGCGAATGTTTTACGCTCCGCAAGCCTCCTGGCCGGCGCCGCCCTTCTGTTCACCATCAAGATGTCGTCAGAGCGGAGAAACATCATCACCCCCATCATCATAATTATCATGCAGAGGCGTCGCATGGTGCCAAGGATCCTCCCTCGCCGCTTTCTTCCCACGTCCTCGCTCGCATCGCTGAACTTCGTCCCGTCCTCCCTCGCCCTCCCCGCAATGATGGTCCACTCCATGACCCCTCTGCTAGCATACCACATAGCCATAGTACCCGCCACCACACGCATGACAACATGTATTTCAGTCCATATGGCCGGGCGTACGAGCACGCCCATACGCCAGATCACTACGAGACCAAGCCTGTTCCACAAACGGGAGACACACGTGCATCCCCTATTCGCCATCAACCACCTGCCCAGCAAAATATGACTCCAGCCACACGATCTGGGTTTGATGCCTGGCAGGCTGCATCGGGCGTCTTTCCCTCTGCATGCACTTGCGGCGACTCTTGTCGATGCCCGGGATGCAGCCACCACAATAATGCCCCGATTGCGCCGGGTGGCGCATATGCAACATGTACAAACCCCGCATCCTGTTCATTTTGCCTGGACTGCACCATTCTCTCGCTGCCACCAAGTTCCGCGCCACCAAGCAGCGACTCCGCCGGTGATTTGCAGACACGGGAATTTGAAGAGTGGCTGACACAGATATCTGCATCGCCCACATCAAGCGCACCGACCGGTTTTAGCCCGTATGAACTGTCGATGGACCCGGTTACCACCTTCTCCCCTCCGAATCCAATTCCGAACCACAGTTCCAATTCCGATTCGAATCATGCCCGTTCATCCCAGCATCCGCCTTCGGCGGACGCACGCTGTAATGGCCGGTGTAATTGTGTGGGTGGCACGTGTGCCTGTCCGGCGCGATGCTGTGGGTGTTGTCAGGGCTGTGAATGTGACCAACGGTGTAGTGGCCGGTCCGGGTCTAGTTCCGGGACACAGTCCACGTATGGTGTTTCGGGGGAACGCAACCCGTGTTGTAACTCCCTTAAACCCCCAGATCCACTGTCTACGAGCTCAAGTGGGTCCAGACGTACGGGATCGCACCGTGTGCCGGATTATATGGCGATGACAACCGTCCGAGATGGGCTGACGGCGAGCGTCGTAAATCGAACCAGTCCTGTGGGAGCGGGGTCAGGGGCAGGGGCAGCATCGTTTTATCCTGATCTCCCAAGTTATTTGTCTGTTAGAGATGCACCGAGCCGGTCTTCGTCCTCTTCTTCATTATCCAGTCGAATGTCCGGCCGGTCCCCGATCAGTGCGGTGAGTGGGTGCTTCCATTCGTTCTATTTTTAGTGTGTTTGTGGAATGATGGTGCTCATGTGCGTCTGCCTTTTAGAATGCGTCTGGGATCTTTCATCCACATGGTACGTCGAGCGTGAGCGTAGGTCCTGGAAGCCGATCGCCTCAACCTCGTCCGACAATCCTGACGGGTACGAGCGCGGGTGCGGGTGCATATGCGCAACCTCAGCCGATGCGTCCGCCGGGTTCGTTGACTGGGCAGTATGGTGCATATTCGGGGTTTAGTTCGATGCAGTTTCCGCGACAGTGACAACATGGCAGGTCGCATTACATGTCTTGGTACTTTTTTCTCCTATATTTTTTTCAATTGTTCTTTTTTGAGTTTTTTTGTCACGTTTATTATTATTGCTGGAGCCTCGTTCAGACGATGTGCCATCCTTTTTTTTGTGACCGCATTTTTGTTCATGTTTCAATATTGCAGGCGCGGATGCAGACATGCATTATTTCTTTCTTTTCTGTTTTCCTGTATGATGTATGTGTGTGTGACGATTTTGCCCGTGAATGATGCATGGAGATCGTCCAAGGGTGCGTGATGTCCAAGGAGTGCAAGTTCATTCGTGCGTGCCTTGACAACTGGAGAATGAGATCATCGATATCTCCGCTGACCCGCGGCGGCCTTGTGTTGGTTGTCAATTGTCAGTTTCAAAACAGATGAACGTCACATAGGTGGATGATGAACTCGAGTTTTGGGTTTGGGCTTTGTTTTGTTTGCCGGGTTGCCAGTGGTGTAGTTTCGAACGTTTTTCGTGCACGTGTTAATGTCGAACTCGTTGGTGTTTGATAGACACGTGGAAGACGCGATCGATCGTGTGCGTATATACGGATGGATATTCATGCGACGTATGGTGTTGGCCATGCATGGATGAGACCTAGCGCGACAGCAGAGTCAGTCGGTGAGAAACGGGGAATCTCGAGTCGGTGTCATGCACGTCGTCGTTTCGGTCGGATCTCTAGCGTACTTTTTGCCGTGACCCGCCAAAAAATAAAAATGAAAATAGCAAATAAAAATAAAAAATAAAAAATAAAAAATGAAAAAATCTATGAGACATATACATATACATATCATAAGGGAGGGGGGAGGAGGTGCACTCGCTGAACGCGTGCAGAGACGTGTAGGCTTAGGCTTAGGGGAGGGCGTATGCGCTCGTTTCTTGGCGCTTGCATGTACGACGATCATATGATGGAGGGAAAACGAGGAGGGATCGATCGAAACGTCTTTATCGTACGTAACTGCCAACCTTTGTAGATGTAGATATTGGCGACGTCAAACACGGGTGCCACATTTCTGGAGTCGAGGTGGATGCATCAGCACCTTGGACTCAGCTCCGACATACTGTTCGCGAAACGTCTACCGGATTGGGGTGTGTTATTGTGTAGATAAGGTAAGGTCCTCTGTCTCCTTCGTTTATCGACGATGCCAGTCAGAGTTCCCGGGGAGAAGGGGGAAGATGGATCGAGGGGAGATGGCTTGGGAACTCGGGGGTATTATGATGATGGGCTCCCCTATCGTACCAGCTAATGTGGATTGACGCAAGATCGTGATCGCCCTGGGATGATGGTTCGCCGTGGCGGGTTGTTCGGGCGAACTCGTTCGCTGGCAGTGTCCTTGAAGCCGACGCTTTTTCAAGCGCTTTGAATGGATTGTATGTCGTTCGACAGGAGGGTTTACCCTACTCCGGCAAAGTTCTTCCGAACGTATACGTTTCATCATACACATCACGTGCATTCCGTCCGAATCGTGATTTCGGAAAGCGTACATAACGAACACCGAGGCGGAGACGAGGAAGCGGTCTGGCCAGCTCGAACTTTCCTGGTGGTCCAAGCCACGTTCGCAGGTCTCCGGAGGTTGTCCCGGTATTGAAGGGGCTTCGACGTATAGGTATAGTATGCCTCGAGCTGGAAGATTTCGAGTGTAAAGTAGTCGTCGTTGGTCCAGTAGAATTCCACGCCGGCTATGTCTCTGGGACCAACTCCCTGACCATCAGTCTCTGTCTCGTATGGCAGGGGTGAACTCATCCCATACGTCGAAACTAACCCTTGGCTGGTCAAGGGCATTTAAACACAGTTCGAGATGGATCGGAACAGTGAACACAACATCTGTCCGTCCGATGTGCAACTTGATCCCAGCAGAGGTGATCTGGACACCTTCCAGCGGTGTATCAATTACTGGAGGAAGGCAAGAGATACGTACTCACGGGGCTACAAAGACACCAGGGGTTTGCAGGCAAAAACGAGTCGGCGAGGTATCCAGCATTCAGTGTTTCTGGAAACGCAATCTGGGCGCCGCTATGAGGTGTCGTGTGATGAACATCAAACAAACCCCATACCCAAGATAGATCTGGCGACAGCAGACGAGAGTCTGCCCTGATGAGCTACTCGGAGCAGGTCGTGAGCCAGAATGATATCATCAAAGGTGATTTTGGATCGGGAGACAGCGCCCTTGAGCCTATCGGTGGCATCACGGTACCACAGCAAGCTTGGGCTTCCAGATGCAGGTAATTGACGCGGTAGAAGTTGGCCCCGAGATTGAGCAGACATATAACGATGGGAGGATCATCCATGACGCTACCATGGATGATGGCAAGGCAAAGCGAAGTGAATCCCTTTTTGTCAGGCCTACTGCCAATATCCCTCGTCAAATCGTATCCTGCTTCCCGTAACACCCCTGGCACTTTCTCCCTGAGCAGATCATTCCTTCAACCACAAAGACGATGAAGAACGCTATTTCCAAGTGAATCTCCATGATATAGTTGGGCGTCATCTGTGGGTGTGTGGCGTGGTGAACTGTGCCAAAATAACCCCAACAACGAGAGAATAGTCGGTTTCGATCGCAAGTTCCAGTAGGATTTCTTCCGAAGAAGTGGGGGCGTGTACATCGCAGCCATTTTCCGCGAGAAATGAAGCCACCCTCGAAATGATTTTGGGTTCAGGCTTGAAGCGATGAAACACAATGCATTGTCGCCGTCAAGAGTCTGCGATCGGCACCTTGCGTCGAACTTCTCGACTAAACAGGAGAATGTGGTGATTTCATGACCGTCAGGCGACTCCGAGTTGTGGTACAGAAAGCCCAGCACTGCATAGTTGATAATGTCTACGGGCAGTTCGGCACCATGAACAAGAATAAAGTCCAGGATATACCCCCTAGAAGCTGTGGCTAAATCCAATGGTGTTTCTCCCGTACCGTTGCGGCAGTTGATGTCGTACCCTCCATTGACTCGTAGTCAAATAGAAGCGTTCAGTGGTGAGGCGCGTTGTACTCGCGAACATCCTGTGCGCCAGCAAAGGTGCCATTTGCAAGGAGAAATTTCAGCATGGGAAAGAACATTCGGGTATAATCAGGATGGAGGGACGAAGCTGCACGGGGGATCGCGTCCCAAGGGTAGCTGGACACCGCATCGAGGCAGCCACCTGACAAGCTCGGTTGAAAGCCACTGGGTGGAAAATTGGAAAGGTGAATGACCATCGTCATCTAGCGCCATAGGATCACATCCAGCAGTAATTAATGCCCGAGCCATCTCGAGTTGGCCGTCGGAAGACGGCCCTGGTATCAGAGCTAGACGCAGGGATCAATGTAGTGCCGCAATAAAGCTGGGTGCCCAAAGCGAATGATGACATAGAGTACCGGTTGCGGTAAGTCCAGGCGATGGTATCCGAAGCCAAGAACTCCTACCAAGAAACGTTATTCCGCAATCTTTCCATTACTCTAGGACATACCCTTACACCGTAGTGCGACAGTGAGATTGTATGATTGTTAACGGTGACAAGATTGCCGAGGATATCCACTATAACAGCCTCGTGCATCGGCGCGTTGACAGAATCCCGTTCCAGCTTATCGCAGTTGATCGGCATTACCTCTGCGGGTTGTAAGAGTGTCATGCGCTCCAACGCTGCAACAAGCCATGTGAACGCCTTGCGGGCTTTATGGGGCCCAAACGGCTCCTTGTCGGTCGCTCGTAACATCTGGTCGTAAAGAGTGTAGTAGGCAGCGTGTCTAGCTCCGAGCAAACGTCTCCGAGCGGGTAGCAGTCGTTGAGTCGGTCCAACAGGTACTGCACCCATCGGAACCTACACAGATTCGACAGTCAGTTCAGGCTAATCAGTAAATCTAAAGATGGTAAAACATACATGCCGTCCGCCTTCTTCAGCACACCTTGAATTTCACCCTTGAGGTCCCCGCACTCGTCCAATGCGTCGACTACGATAATTGGCTTCTCGTGCAGCTCTGCAGCATGCTTTAGGAGGTTTAATAGTGTTCCCAGGTCGATGGGCGGCCCAGCACCTCGCGCCTTGCATGAGGTTAGATCGGTGAATAAAGATAACCAATCTTTGAGTTCCATAGTAGCTGCTTAGTCACTGAGCGTAGAACTTCCGTGGCACTCGTGCAGCGAATGTTTCGAAAGTCGCAGTAAAAGTACACCAGTGTCTCGTTATCCGCCAGTCCGTTTGAAAGATCGTCAATGACCATGGATCTGCAGAAAGTGAGTGATTGGTACGAAAACGCATGTAGTACTTGCATACGCAAAACAGATTTCCCAGCACTCGCTGTCAAGCAGTCAGATGTCACATCTTCCCGATGGTAATGTACTACACACCTTTTTCCATGCAACCAAATGAAAATTGTCGAACCCCTGCGCCAGTCACTGGTACAATTCTTCCTCGAACAACCAATCACCCGTCATCTGTTGTCACTCGCGCGGAGAGTGGAACTAGGGAACTGCATGGGTATGGGTACATTGCGGGTACGGGTACTGTTGGAAGCAGAGAACGAGGTGGATATGAGGTGACTACGACATGGCGGGGGACGACGAAGAATGAAGATTTGGCGTTGACGTGGACCTCGCGAGTGTCGACGAATTCAATTTACATGCCGAGGCGAGGTAGACCGAGCGGAGGAAGGACCCGAGCTGGTGAGACTGCGACTGCCAGAATTAGAGCAAACATGTAAGGATCCGTTGAATGGAAACCAGTCATGCTTAGTACTTTCGGTGAAGGGTCACGACGGTAGTGGTGACTTGCCAATCAACAAAGTGTGCGTGTCCCGGTGAGTGGCAGGGGTAGCCGCAGACAGAGACGAGTGCACTATGTATCAGGATAATGAGATTATCATTTTATAGACAGCACCGAGCTACCTCGTGTACGGATTTTTGTTCAAGTGTGAAACTTTGTGTTTGTAAAACATCTGGTAAGATACATAAATTATGTGCAACGAACGTATCTTCCAGAAAAGGGTGTCAGTTATGAAATACTGTAAAGTTATGTATCCAAGATTCAAGAACGCTTTCTAGAAAATGCAGCAGCCGATCCGGAACGTCACCATGGTTCAAACAGAAGGAAGTAAGAAAAGACTAGCGTGGATTAGACATAATTGACAAGCTCTACACTTCGCTTCATAATCTGCTCCAATGACCACCTCTCCCCGTACCCATGCTTGAGATCAAGGATATCACCAAGCTCGTCGCATGCCCGGAGGACCATGTCAATATCGTCTTTGGTGTGGGACGCACTGACGCAGAACCGCACTCGAGAAGTAACGAGTGGGGTGGCAGGGTAGGCGACGACGACGACGACAATCGATGTTTGCCGGGTGCGCATCATCCGAGCGAAGGTGGCCATCTTGCCAGGATTGTAGATCAGAAGGGGAACAATAGGGGAGAATGGGTGGCCATAAGTGATAAAGCCAAGCTTCTTGAGACCTGCGTGAAGATACCGCGAATTGAAAGCCAAGCGGCGAATGCGCATGCGAGCCTCCGATCCATCGGCGAGAGCAGGAGGAAGGGATATCCATGAAGGGATCGCCGAAGCAGGTGCCATTCCCGGGTGAACATCATCTTCTGCGGACCTGAGTGTGGAAACAGAACTCGATGGCGACAACGTCAAAGCTGCTTTCGAAGAGATGGGAGGTGGTGTAACGCCCATGATGCTAGCCATACTGGAGATGATCTGGGTAAGAACCGGTGGCGATATTGCCTCCGTGTACATGCCGGAATGCCCACGAACACGAAGAGCGTCAATAAGATGTTTGGGACCAGCAATATATCCTCCAGCTGCACCAAATGATTTCGTAAACGTTCCCATGAGAACCTCGACAGATCGAGGAGGGATATTGAAGTAGTCACAGACACCACGACCATGAGGACCGAGGGCACCGATTGAGTGGGCTTCATCAACAAACAGATGGAACTGGACGACTTTATCAGCTAATATAAACGCACTACCCGAAAGAAAATACCTTGTACTTCTTCTTGAGCTCCATAATCTGAGGCAGGTGTACCAAGCTCCCTTCCATACTGTAAAGGCCTTCAACAATAAGCAGGATCTTTTTCCAGGGACGGTGGGTCTTGGGTTGGCCTTGACTGATCACTTCTCGAAGTAACGATTCCAGGCTTTGCATATCGTTATGCTTGAACATCCGAACCTGTGCGCCACTAATTCTGACACCAAAGCGGATAGACGCGTGGTTGAGCTCGTCGGAGATTACCAGGGATCCCTTGCCTACCAATGCAGGAATGAACGTGGAGTTTGTTGCAAATCCCATAGAACTAATTAAAGCATCCTCCATGCCAACGAATCGCGCAACAAGAGCCTCGGCCGTGAAATGAAGCTCGTTCGAACCGCCTTCCAAACGGGAACCACACACCGAGATGCCATACCGTTTGATCGACTCCTCCACTGCATCAGCGCAACCACCTCGTGTCTGCGCAAATCCAAGATAATTGTAAGAAGAAATGTTGAGAGCGCGTGTTTTCGTGCCAGGGTATATCTGCGTGTAATTGCAATCATCCGAGTATCGATCATAGACAAGGATGGTACGTCCAGCGACACCCGTGACAGGATGGGAAAAGCAATCATCCATGCGACGCTTGAGTCGACGAGTGTAGAACGAGTCGAAATCTGAGTTCAGAGGTGCATAACCCTAGTAAACCCCCATGTCAGAAAGACGAGGAACCATGACAACGGAGCACACGAACATCGTAAGGCATGAGATGTGTGTAGTATTGCTTGGCGAAACGTTTTCCAATGAAGTCACGGAGATGACCGAAAACAATGAGCATGAGGTAGCTGATGTATGTTGTGATGAGGATATAATACGGGGGTTCTTCTATCGTGTGTTCGCCGACAGGTTTGTCGGGGTTGTGTTGCGAGACGCAGCGATAGTCGTCATTACCGCAGTGACCAAATTCTGTGTGAACAGTGCTGAAACTTTGTTCGGAGGTAGGAGGGGTGCGGGGATACGCAAGGACCGTGCTGTTGTCGTCAGACTCGTGAAGAACGGTGTCCTCTGAGGAACTGGTGATAGATGACGACGTTGACAATGCAGGGGTAGATGCAGGGGAGATGTCGTGTCCTCGGGCACGAGAGTCTGCTTCGTGTACTGCTGAAAGGTAGGAAGCAGCGGTTGCCATGGAGGGCAGCTGCCCAAGTGACCTTTTCTTCTTGAAAATGGACGGGGCTGGCGAGGACGGACTGAGTGCGATTGGGGAGGGCATTTTGAGTTCGTTTCCCGCCGTTGAGCTCGACGACGGCGATGAACAAGTTGCAGTACAAATCATTTTACCGCTGTCACGCCAGTATTATAAAAACGTCGGATTACCTCAGCAGTCAGCACCCTCGAAAAACATTTCCCCAACTTGTGTAGCAAATACACACCCGTATTTGGATAATACTGGTACAAATAATTGATTTTTCGCGTTGCAAGGTTCCCAACTCCTCTCATGAATCAACTTTGGAGCTATAAATACATCAACATGTGGGACACCTCTAGAAATTTATCATATCGACGGGCGAGCCTCCATGGGGCGTTCAATGACATTTGTTCCTTCAATATTTTACTCGGTCGTCGGATAGAGACAATATCTGATCAAGTTGATCTTATCTGACGACAGTCCTCAACTTAGTGGGGGTGCAGAAACATACCCATATTTGGATAACCTCTTACAAAATTCCCATCCAGGTATCGCTTGCTTTACACGCAAGAACGACCCTACAATTTCCATTTCCCTTGACTTGTGACATGTCATCCAATCACCGTTCCAAAAAATCGATAACGACTCAAGCGTCATAGTCTGTCCCGCTAATGGGGTCGGGTAAATGACTGGCCTCGGACTAGGCTCTGTTCTGAGTTATCAGATTCACATGTTGCTGGGAAATAACTCCGCTCAAAGCCTCGAGTAAATGTTGGTACCCCAAAACTTTCCCATCCCCCTTTCGCTCGGATTTCGTATGGGGTAACATACCACACGCACCGAAAACTGAGCGCTGAGCAGCAAGGGTCTGCAGGGTCGTGTATAGTTATAACAACATGCCATATGTACCGGCGCGCTGAGTAAGTTTGTCCAGAGGGAAGTGCGGGACTAGCAAGCCGCAAAGACCTGAGACTGATAGGGCAAGGACCACGGGAAGCTCGAAGGACTTCTACAGGCTGGTGGTCGGTCGGTCGGTCTACGGGCTATCACCAGACTACAGGTTGTATGGGAAGCACCAGTCCACAGGGAATATTCCTGCTACATGGTACCATCCATTCGTCATGAGGCTGCCAGCTCTTTTTGTGGCAGAAGGAGCTAGCCTGACGTGAAACTTTGCGTCGACGTTCTGAACATTCGAGTCGATGGGAAGGTATACCCCGGATGTGCATCATGCATAGTGAAAATGTCCTTCCATCATGGCCTCAACGGTGTCGGAGAGTTGATGCGGTGCGCTCTGAACCCGCTACATTCCAATGCATTACACTTGTCAACGCACATACAATCGCCCTCGGCTGGCCTGCAATCCTCGGACCGTAAGCATAATATCTTCAGCGTTCGAACACAACGAAGGGCAGCTTAAATGACGAATGGACAAATTCCTTGAGCCCACTTTGACCAACCAAGACCCCAGCCCTTGAGTTGTCGACAAACCTCGAAGGACCGGTTTGTTTCATTGAGTTGAGTTAGGGGTTTAACCACTCCTTCCCGGGCTCCGCAGCCATCGTGAGCGTATAATTTTGGGTTGTCGCGGAGTGGAGTGTCGCATTTGATAGAGGGATTATTGATACAGTTGATATGCTCATAATGCATAGCAACGGTTCCTAATGACCATTAAGCGAGACTAGGTTTAGTCAAGATTTGGGTCACCCTGAGTGTAGGGTTTATGCACTATGAGCCTATGCATTATGAGCATATCAACTGTATTCCCATCGCCCTCAATGCCATTAGTCACTGGCCAAGGTGTTAGAATACGGACTCGCTATTGCAGCCATGAAATCGCTGCAGTCACGACATGCGAGGAGCTTTTCACTGAATCACGTCGCCAGGGGAAAGTGCTAGCATGGTCCAACAAACTAGGCAACAGACGGTGAACTCGTTTTCTGACCTTGTTCAGCGTCGTAAGCAGGCCAGACCGCCGCGCATAGCCGTTACAGCAAAAGGCAGTAACACTGAACGGAAGCCATTCAGTATCTCGTGTACCACTTACGGGACCTAGGTAAGCCAGCGTGCTTACAGGCATGCGAAGTTGCATCAGAGAAGATGTAGTATCGCGACTCGTTCCTCCTTGACAATCTACATTTTTGCTAAACGGATCGTGAACAAGGAAAGGAAAAGGAAAGCGGTTCCAGAATGCACGCGACTTTTCGAAAGGCAGAGCGCCCCCATTCCAATCTACGAAATGGTTGGGCGGATCGAAAGGTTCGCTTGCTTCCCGAGTGAAACTAGTATTTCGATAGCCTCAATGGCGGTGCGTTCCCTGGGTAAAGACTTGGGTTAGAGACTTGGGCTACTCATCTTTCGAACCTGCGTAGTCCATTCTCATGGAAGAAACACGATGCTGTTAAGTAGATTCGATGGATGTGTCTAGAGCGTGCCAGAGGTCCTCCGAATTGTTGGCAGTATGTGCGATCGGCTGGTAACGGACGCTAATGAGGGGTTGAAAAGTCGTCATGAGTCAGTGTCGTACATTCTCCGCTTAGTTCTTAGTACTGCCAACGAACTCGAGGAGATAACGGACACCGGTTTCGTCAATGAAATCTTTCTTTATGGAAGTCCAAAATCGGGCCTTTTGCAGAGGTTCAATGACAGTCCTGGACACATTTCGTAGTTGGACAGTTGGTCGAGTCAGAGTCTGCACAGCGTTGTCACGACACGACGCAATCACGTGACTTAATGATACACGTCGCGTGTCGGAACCTTGCCTGCTTTTCTTTCTTTCACTACAATCATCATTCAGATCTCAACCATGGAAGCCAGGTATGCACACAATTGGCTTGGATAGCTCGAACGCTCACCGTTTTTAAGGCGTAAACAACTCCTTAAAGACCCAAACATTTATCCAGAGTTCTACAGGCCAGGTCAGAAACCTTCTCAGTCAGGCAGCGTTATTGTAAGTAAACGAGCTTTTATATCTGAGACGCGTACCTTGATTCGACTAGTCTATAGCTTCCTCTGGTTCTGATTTCTCAGAGCCTAAATCCCTCCCACCTGCCGTGAAGAACAATGACAGGACCCGTCCGGTTATCATTTCTTCTGATGAAGAGGATGACCCGTGAGTTTCCGATCTGAGTGTTGTTTGCCTGTGTCTTGATATCACCAGCCCAACACAAAAATCTTCTCAGCCCACTATTGATACCGGAGCGGCTTTCAAGAGCCAAATACTAGCCACTCTCGACCGCGCCACACCCGCAGTGCCGCCGCAACGCATAGCTGTCCCAGCTCCCGTCGAGGTCCCCGTGAAAACACGAGTTCCTAGTAACGCAGATCTCCCAACGTGGGAGACTTTTGATGAGCCTGACGAACGTGACCTCCACGACCCTCACATGTCTTCTGCTGAAGCAGAGAAAGCCTTGCGTGCGTTGGTTGAGGATACCGTGAATAACACCGAAGATACAGAAATAGATATGAGTGAAGCCATCGTACCTGGATTCGCAGATGGCATTGTGTTGTTACCTCATCAGGTCATCGGGCGAAACTGGATGCGCGAGCGTGAGGCTGCCAAGAAGACCGGGGGGATATTAGCCGATGATATGGGGTAAGTAGGTATGCTCTACACATGATTGTCTCTGACGACAAACAGTCTTGGGAAAACCATTCAAACCCTCACGCGTATTGTCGATGGCCGTGCCAAGAAGTCAGACAAGCTGGATGGATGGGCTGCCAGTACGCTGTATGGCATAGCCACACATTTGATCCCTGAGATGGTATTTATTTCATTCCTTTCTAGCGTCGTCTGCCCGGTCGCTCTTGTCTCGCAATGGGCTTCCGAGATTTCACGTATGGCGGTTGGGCTCCGTGTCATCGAGCACCACGGTCAAAGTCGTACAACGGACCCTTTGAAATTGAAACAAGCGCACGTTGTTGTGACGTCCTACTCGATTGTTGCATCTGAATATGCAGCATTTGCTCCAGAGGCCAAAGATGAGTCCAAGTCCAAGAAATCAAAGTCAAAGGCTATGGCAGCTGCCTCAGACTCCGATTCCGATTCCTCGGAAGGATTGACAAAAAAGTTGGCTGGCAAAAAGAGAACTGGCAAATCGAAAGATGCGTTGTTCCAAGTGCAATGGTTTCGCATCGTGCTCGGTATGTGATGCCATGACTGATCCAAAGCGCTGGCGGTTGAAGAACTATTTGCAAATAGACGAAGCTCATAACATCAAGAACCGAAACACAAAAAGTGCTCTTGCATGTTGTGCGTTGGAAGGTAAATTCCGATGGTGCCTCACAGGGACCCCATTGTAAGTGCTTTTACTTTTTTTCGACCCCCATTTCGTTCAACCGTGATCATAAGGCAAAACAATGTTGAGGAACTGTACTCTTTGATTAAGTTCCTCCGGATCCGACCTCTTAACGAGTGGCATACCTTCAACGAGCAGATCGGAAAACCTGTGAAGAGCGGACGGCCTGGCCGTGCACTGAAACGTTTGCATGTCAGTTTACAATCCACTCATTGCGGCACATTCCTTGACCAGACACTGCTGCGCTATAGGTTGTCCTGAAAGCAATCATGCTTCGACGCACTAAGAACCAAATCCTGAATGGCAGGCCGCTCCTTCAGTTGCCTGAACGTATCCTCAAGCTGGTCGAGTGTTCCTTCAGTGCCACTGAAAAAGAATTTTATCGGTTGCTTGAAAACAGAATGACATCGGAGGTTAATAAGCTTGTTCAATCCGACAATGTCAATTATACGCACGTATTGGTTTTGCTCCTTAGGCTCCGCCAAGGTAAGAATTTGGTGTAATGGGAGCAAAGGACAGGATTGATTAAGCTGGGTTGAATACCAGCCTGCAACCATCCCTCGCTTATCTCCAAGGATTATCGCATCGACAAAGATGCAGCCGAATCCAAGGCTGCTAAAGACGACGAAGACGACACAGAAGATCTCGCGGCTATGTTCGGACAGTTGGGCATGTCGGGTGTGAAGAAGTGTCAGCTCTGTCAGACTGCGTCCGTTGCTCCTCTATCCTTTGTAGATTTCTCTTCATTCTGTTCACTACAGCCTGCCAGCTGGAGACGATGCAACACACTGCAAGGATTGCGAACCTGTTGCCAAAACTACAGAGCCTGGGTTGAATTCACACCTTCCTCCCGAGTCTGCCAAGATCAACAAAATCCTGGACATCTTGAAGACGATTGATGAACGCTCTAAGAATGCGGAAAAGACAATCATTTTCTCGCAGTTTACAACCATGTTGGATATAATCGAACTGTTTCTGGATGCACATGGTATCAAGCATATTCGATGTATGTATGCTTTGATTAAATTTTCTGTGACACTCCCTTCTGTGCGCCGTATGTAGTGCGACAGACACTGATAAACTCACGCCGTTAGATGATGGTTCAATGTCCAAAGACAAACGGGAAGCCAGTCTAGAGAAGATTCGAACCAGCAAGACCACGCGTTGCATACTGATCTCATTCAAAGCGGGTAGTACTGGTAAGTTCCGTGAAAGTTTGCGTTTGCCCTTTCGTTTCCACCATCTTCCTTGTGTTCTGTGACCATATCCATCGAGAACCATGCGTCGATTTCCGGTGCGGCAATTTTGCTGCATATCTGCATTCCAGGATCATGTTTCATATAATGAACCCTGGCTGTTGTTCCCGCGAAGTAGCACACGACGTTTTCGCGGTGACTTTCGTCCCCTGTTTTCCTATCTTCATTCCCTATTCCCTGAACCCTGTTTTCACCTGTGATCTCCCTTGCTACTGGTGACTGATTAAGTTTCGATATAAAACATTCACTACTGTCATCTGTTCCACCACCTCTTACACTTGATCGTGTTATGTGGTGTACGCCCATACTGGTGGGGTGGCGGCGGACGGGATATGGTGTAATTTTTCACTATAGGCCTTAACTTGACTGCATGCAACAACGTGATTCTCGTTGATATGTGGTGGAACCCTGCGCTTGAGGTGAGTTTCCTGCCATTGACCCTGTCATTCATACTGATCGAGCGTTGCTCTTACGTTCCTTGTTCGGTTCCCAAATGTTGTTTTGTTTTGTTCGTCTTCCTTTGGGGGTCCTCTCGCTTGATTGTTTGTCACATTTTATCGTCGTCAATGGTGAATGATCGGAATGGCAACAATACATCGGAACAACAGGATCAAGCATATGACCGTGCTCATCGATTTGGACAAACGCGGGACGTCAATATCTACAAACTCATGATACCCGATACGGTGGAGAGTCGGATTCTACAGGTGAGTGTGAGATGGATTCAACCCCCCACCCTATGGTGTGACCTCATACTTATTTTCTCCTCCCATCCCTACACCAGCTTCAAGACGCTAAACGAGAACTCGCCAAGGCGGCGTTGAGTGGTGACAAGATCAAGAATATGAAACTTGGCCTGGACGATTTGTTGGCGCTGTTCCGAGGAGGTGGACAGGATGATGACAACGACGACTAGGGGCGATGCGGGAAGACTTAAGAACTTTGTTGTCATTGGTGGACGAGCTATCTCTTTGTTTGCTTGCAAAGGGCATATGCATCTTCTGGGAAGCGATTGGACGGAACAAGTAATATGTGATGGATGATATGTACCGTATGGTGATGTGTGTGTGTTACTCGACCGTTTCCGGCGTGAGAGACGTAAAAGAGTAGAAAAGTGACATGATGCATAGTTCCTCACTACTTATCTTGATGAAGATCAAAATTTGTCGCGATCTTTCCGACGGTATTGAATCTACTGATTAACTTTTCATGGTATAACCCTGTGTAAAAGGGAGCGTCCCGTCGGCCCCACGGAACCCACACCAATATATCAAGGGATACAGTAGAACGTGTGCAATGTGATCAATCTTCTGCATCAACCCGAGGCGACTGCTGTGTGAATGTAACCGGAGCTTTCATTCGTCGACGGAATTACACGGGCTCGCTTGCCGGTGCATGTCAGGTTTTGCGAAAAATAATTGTAGTGTCTCATTTCATTTTTTTTCCTGGATCTCCCTTGGTCTCTTTTAAATTTCTGATTTTTAAATTCGACGGCGGCCGAACTCATGTGACTAAAAATTCCTGACGAGCTTCCGCCAATCGCTGAGAGAGCGCTACATGCTTTGAATGGTGAACGTTGAACGATGATGATGATGATAAGAATTGGTTGTTCGAGGAATAGGAGAAGGGTTTGCACTGCAATGCGGTGTCCAACTATGGCTTAATCTCTGCCCTCCCCCCCCTGTGCTTGTGTGCGCCCGGATCAGTATTACTCGCGTACTGGACCTACCCTGACCAGCTGGCGACGATGAGGGGATCGGACGTGACACATCGTATTTGTGCCCCCAAAGTTCAAGAACGTTCGATATTGGTACATTGATATCCAACCAGGGCGTTCCCTGAGTCTATCAGACCACACGGGCAGCACCTCGTTGCACCCAATCCACCATACACACATGATCCATGCGATTCGCATGTCGTCCCATCGGAGCAAAATGTCCGTGGCAATCGAGAGCGACAGGGTTCCCCGAGTCCGTGGTGGTGGTGGTGGTGGTGGTGGTGGTGGTGGTGGTCAAGGATGGACGAGGGATGCGGATGAGGCCAGTCCTCGGGCAGGCTTTAACAACTTGAAGGTGAACTTGCTATTCGATATTTGACTCGAGGGATCGGAGGTTGCACTAAAACCATGGAACGCACGGTGGACATCGAGGCGCCTCTCTCCTGCAAGCCAGGGACAAAGGAATCAACTTTGCCACGGGCTCCGAGTCCTGGCATCGACGGCGACCCACACACGTCGCGAAACGGAAGGCAATGTGGGACGCCACAGCCTGTCATATGCGGACTGTGCTGTGTACTTTTCATACGATACCAATTAACAAACGATCGACTCCAAGGCCGATCGATCTCAAAGAGTCTGAATCAGTGATGATGTTCTGGAGCGAGGCGAACAGGGTCCAACCTTTCGGACACCTTGCAATGGTTCACCTTTCACCTCACCTCACCTGGTCCTTACCTCCCCTGGGTATGCACCTGACTACTCTCGTTTCCCCTGACTACTATCGCCCTGGTTTCCAATTTGCAGGACCTTTGAAGGAAGTGTCACTGACACTGACACAGAGACGGGTCGTCCATAAAAGTACTCCCTCGTCCCAATATTGAATACCGTACCCGCTATCTAGCTGCCTGCACTCGAATCTTACCCGTCTCGCTGGATCCTGGCATGATCAAATACGATATGAAACCTGAGAAGTAATACCCCGAAGTTTATCAATAATAACGACGGATGGCAGATAGTAAATGGAATGTATATGTATATCCGAACCAAAAAAAAGTCCCATGAACTTGTATCATCCGTAGAAATCTCCGTCATGGTGGCTAGGACGCAACTCTGGACTTCAGCCCTGTCTCCGACAGATCTATATAGAATGTCGAACATTTGAAAAGCAAACGATTTGAAGATCAAGACATTTAAAATGTCCCTTGCGCGCCCTGCCCAGCCCATCCGCCGAACCCATACGTCGGTCCTTGTTGTTGCTGCTGCTGTTGCTGCTGCTGTGGATGCAACTGTTGTGTCTGTTGTTGGCTCGAGAATGCCGTCGTTCCGAATGCAGTCTGAGGAGGCGCCGCCGAAAAACCCGCCTGCCCCATCTGCATCGCTGAAAACGGATTCATCGCACCGCTTGCTGAGAATGGTATCCGCGCAGGAGCACCAAAGGGATTTTGTGACAGGCCAGCCGTGACGAACGGTGTAGGCGGGAAAGACAGCGCTGTCGTTGGCGTGAACATTCGCGGTGGGACGTCCGAAAGGGGTGGTGTGTGTAGCGGGACCCCGGTCGGAAGTGCCATGACCTGCGCAGCGGGCGTCGTGGACGCGGACACGGGAAACGACGACGAAAAAGGGTTCAAGCTCGTGGAGAAGGCGGTGCCATTCACGCTCGCGGCTGGAGAGGGTATCTGGTTAAAAGGATTCGTCCCGCCGAGGTGGAGCGCGGGACTGGATAGGGGCGTGGTGGATGTGAAAGGAAACTGTGGACTGAGTGTTGGTACCGATATTGGGCTTGCGACGAACGGAGTGGTCGTGTTAACTCGACCGAGGGATAAATTCATGAACGGGTTCGGTGCATTGCCGGATGTCATTGGTTGTTGTTGAACCGGGACCTGCAGTTGAGAAGGGAAAGATGCAGAGGGGCCCACCGGATTATATTGGAGTGGAAATGAGGAAGATTGGGAAGGTCCTTGCAGTGAGATAAGATCGTCCCATACTTGTCCTTCAGGTTTCTGTATAAAGGGTTGTGCCACCGCCGGTTGTTTTAGTGGAGGTACTGTGGTAAGTTTATCGGAAATAGTTAGTGGTGGGAGTGGCTGTGAGATGGATCGGGTGGGAGGTGGCGCACTGCGCGATAGCGAAGGTACGGTGGCCAAAAAATGAAGCCTTGGAGGCAAGTTTTCGGGGGTTTTAGGTGGGGGAGGAGGTCCGGGCGACGTTTCTCGCTCAAGTTGCGCCGAGTCTGTAAGTGGAGTTGACCGTGATCGAAGTGTTGTGGATGCTGTCCACTTGTCGGCCACAGGTTGCTGGGACTTAGAACTAGGCTTTCGGTCCATGAACCTTTTGAATTCATACTTCGCTAGGAGGATCCTTATAAGCAAATCTCGAGGCAGAGAAGGACATTTTCCTACAGCGTATGAATTTCTCTAGCTCGGAGTCACGTTCCGAGTCTGTCGTGTTTGTTGGTGGCGGGTGGCGAGCCTCGTTGGGGTTATACAATATGTTTGACTTGATATTCCCTCTCTCCTTCATGACCTTGCGTGAAACGAGTTAAGATTAGCTGCCTCAATTGATAAGACCAATGTCTGACTTCGACTTGTTCCTTGGTCCACCGATCCAAGGTAATACTCTTACTATATGAGTGTCAAACGTTAAGCCGGGGAACCGATATATATGAAATACGGTTGACATACACTTTACTGATGTGCGTCCCGATTTTGCGGTGGATGCTGGCACAGTTTACACTGTACGCCTGTTAATGCGTGCTGCCCTGGAGAGGTGCAAAAACGAATGCGCACCATATAAAGATGCCCAGATTGTGAGACGCCCATCTCGGAGCATGTGCTTTACAGTCCGCACAGACATCTGTTGGAGGGTGAAAAGTGCGGTGTTAGTCAAAGGGTCGCATTGTCTTCGGCGGTGCCCCGTGCGACAGCAAGGATACATACCGTTTCCTGGTTTCAAAACGAGTTCCGTTATGATGCGGTGGTTCCGTTCTGCTACGATCTTGCTAACGCTGGTCGACATGGTTCGCTGTATCCTCTTCAAGTCCGGAAGGTCTACTAGCACGGTGACAGTGTAGGTCTGAATTTTGTATTACCTAATCGTGCAAGTGATCGACCAGGTGCCACTGCGGACTGAGTCCAAATTCGGTATTGTCCGCCGCAAGCCTTCGACTTCTGTACGTCCAGGTTCTTGAATTCAATCAACTGCATGATTATTTACGTGACAGGTCACTTCGTGAGCACCAGCGACTCTTCCGGCATGCCTACATTACAGGGTCACGACGCCTCACAGACCATCGACCCGGGGGACGAGCGGCAGGAGCGTGTTCTTGGCCAATTTCATAGCTTTCCTTTCTCCTCGGATGAAGCTTTTCAGGTACGCCTGTTTTGTATACTATACCCTCATACTCAACGGCCCACTGTTTTCTTAGCAAGGTCTTTCTGGGATCCTTGCGCATGAATCAATGAACCAGATGTCTGACAGTGAGAAATCGGAGCTTATCTTGAAGACAAAGGTCTTCTACTTCAATCGGTGTGTGACTCTGATAACCCTTCTCGCTCGAGAAGCAGTCGCCTCATTAAGTTGGGTTAGCGTTACTGGTCACAATATCAGCCTGGAAGGTGTCCAGGCTGGGTTTACCGCGGACTTGAATTGCTTCCCTGTTCAGAGCGGAAATGAATGCAATCAGACCTCAGGAACGGAACACGGAGAAATGCGCGTGTTGACCTTCGCCGAACTGAAAAGTCTGATAGAGCAGGGAAGGACTGATAATATCCCTAACAATAAAATTATTCCAGATACGTTGAACGTAAGTTTGTTCTTGCAAATCGTGCACGACATGCTGTCTCTGACTCCACGAATCACTCCAGGACGGCCTTCCGAGCGAGTCGGTTGCACCGTTGAGGAGAAAGCCCTGGGAAGTCACAAGTCAATCGTGATACACATGGTAGATCGGCCCTTTGCTGCGGGTATCTCGCACACTTACGATAATGTGATCATTTAAACACGTTCCGTGGGTGAGAAGACATTTACTTTTCTTTCACTTATATTCGCATCCCGAAATGAATTATGACGTCCAACAGTTGGTGGATTGATGGTGCGACAGGTCGGTCACAGATTCTGTCACTGACTGTTTCGGCCAGTTTCTGGACCCATTCCTTGAGGTTGCTGGTGTGATGGTTCGGATTTATCCCTTGTACATTCACGAATGAAGACGTTGGTAGTATGATTCACGGACCAAAACTTCAAATCGTCGTGGTCGGGAACTGGTCTTGACACTCGTGGGTTTTATAATGTATTTGGTACGTAGGAGGGTCTCTCCCTCGACTAACAACTATTAATGAAACTGTCAATGCTTAATCAAGTCTGTCCTCGGTGAGTCATCCAGATTCGGATGACGTTCGCTGACTCGACTTCGACTTCCTCAGGACAAGGCAATGCGCTTTTTCGACCGTTCCTGGCAAATGCCCCTCACACGTTTGCACCCCGAAATTGCTAGGTTAAACGCATTGGAACTCCGAAATTCTCGTCGTAGACAGCGTTTGCTATTCTAAGCAACATACAAGGATCTACAAACAGCCCAAAGAATACATATCCATAGATTGCACTATGCCACCCCAATGTCCCAGTATTCATCAACTTGATGCCAAAAGAAAGTCTAGCACCCGCTACTCGCCAAGCACTCTTCCCCTACTTCTCACCGAGCCGTTCAGACACCCATTGAGATGTCACATGCTTGTCGATATGGTAGCCCTCTAGTTTGCGTAGCGCTAATATTCCCGCCATGACCCAATTGTGAGAGTTCCACGCAGGATTCCCATGCACGATGGGGACCGAAGCAAGAGTACATTGTAGCTGGTGGAGCTTCTCGGAGTCCACTAACCCAACGGGTATTTTGCCCATATATCCGTTCTCCCCCTCGTTTAGAGTGACGGACTGTGGCGCGTCCAGGCTGTAGTCTGAGGCGGAACCAACGATCTGGTACACGAGGGAGTGTCCAGAGGAAGGTGTGAAGATGACAACGATAGCCCACATCGATTTTGAAGGTGATGGCTGCCTAAAAGAGGCGACAGCGAGTTCGTAAAAGGGGGGCATCGTGATGGTACGACTGGAGAGTGGTGATGCTGTTGGTTATAGAGTATGCGGTGGTCGACGCAAGTTACGGGAGAGTTGAAGCTGCGAGTGGAGGAGGAACTTTGAGAACTGGGCTAACCAAGCGGGTCTACGCCTTTTCTACCTTGCGGAGGGAATCGAAGCATTTATACAGCCGTATGCGGCCAACCCCTTCAAGCAAAATAGGATGAACATACCATTCGACATGTTACTAGCCAAACAAGGCAGATGCTTCTTAATCTATCCTGAAAAGTGCAAATTGTTCGATTTCCAGGGCACACAACATGTACTTACAGGTAAGCAGGCGCGACATCCAGCAGAGGAAGAACCTTACCAAACCATGCCCTCTCAATCAGAGCCTGCCCGCTGACAGTATGTGCCACCGACCTCCTTCCATTCGGGTCTGGAACGGCGCGGACATCTCGGCTCTACGAGATAGATGACATTCAATCTTTTTAGATTCAACTTGTTCCACACGAGGGGATCAATTTGCGTTCGGGTCGACCACTGATTGCGCAACCGAATTATAACTTGTGCCCATTCTAGACTTTCGTACTGCTGGTCACGAGGGGCCGGCCAACTTGCTCGTTTGCAACATCTTGCCGAATGAAGCGGTCCGTGAGATAAGTCTAGACAGGGTCGAGCCAGAGCGCTCAGACCTCACGGAGGGTAAGGAGCGTTGCGCTCTTCTTGGTTCCGACATGTAGCAGCGTGGATGCAAATATTAATAGACAGTGAGAGTCATAGGATTCGTAGATCGAGTCGACCCTCCCATATATGTCGGTAAGTGCCGCGGTCCATGCCAGTGGCAGTACTTGAGAATGGAACCTGATGACCTCGACTCTGAGTCGTGGTCCGAACCCCAGATCGTGCATATGATATCTCGAGTTTTCCCGCGGCGGCTGTTTTGGCAGCAGCTGGCGCAGTTTTCTGGGAGGGTCTACGCTTGAATTCAGTGCGCCACCTGTTTGGGCGTGGGTCGCCTTGCAACAATATAGCCTTGTAGCCCAAGTGTCTCGCTTGAAAAAGAAAGATTGCGATAGAGCATATATGACTTGTTTCAGTGGACCGTCCGATATGAGACCAGTGCGTCAGCATTCACTTTTTCATACGGTCCCTGAATAGCGGTGATTTGGGTCTGGAGGATGTCCGAAAGTTACCGCCCCCGAAAAGAATGCGAGTGTGTCAAGGTGGTGGTCAGGACTGACAACGATTAATGATTAATGATTAATGACTGGCCAGTAGCATGTCAGGTTCATCATCGTTTCCCACGACTGCTATAAGCTGTCCACGGTCAGCGCCTCGGGCGATGCTGAACATCGATATCAAGAGTCGCCAGACAATGGGTTTATAACTCTCAATCTCACAAACTATGTCCGACTCGGCTTCCAATCTTGCGAAGTACTCAACTTTTACACCGCTTGCTACCACAGTTGGGTTCATATTATCACTTTAGGGAGGCCCAAGGTTTGCATCAGGGTTTGAAAGAGCTGCTCAAAACACACAATTCTTGGGACAAGGAGGTCGAGTTTAGTCGCAAAAAGTGAGTTGTCTTGCACTCTCGAAATGCCGTCCTCGTCATTCATCCGACAAAGCCTGAGACGGCAACATCTACGACTGCTACTGGTCGAACCATATGCAAAGGAGTCCAGGGATGCTGAGACGCACCTATGGATGCAAACGTCTTATCAGTTCATCTCCCACTACAAACAGAGCCTCGCAACGCTCGAACGAACATTGCAATCCGCACCTCGCCATCAGCCACGACAAGGTGGTCATGGCCCCGTTGAACATCGCAAGCTTCTGCAACGCTTCCGACAATTCCTTGCAGACGAAGAAAAGTTTTGGACCCAATTCGTAGTCCGATACCAACGATCCTTTGCTTTACATGAAGCGTACCCCATCTTGGTTGCCCTGAACCTTGTGACTCCTTCGGATGACGCCAACCTTCCGGCCCTTCCTCGTTCAGGCGATAGTAACGGTACTTCGAATCAGAATCATGGACGTAATCTCTTTTCTTTCCCACCTGAAGAGAGCACGCCTGCTCCGGTCCCTGCGGAACATGAAAGCAGACTCGCAATCTTGAGCAAGGCCATCGTTTGTCTCGGAGACATCGCCAGATACCGGGAACTTTATAACGAGGCGGGCGGTCGTCCCAAGGCAGGCCACGAGGATGGCAAGGTGCCAGCGAAACGGGTCGGCCGAGGTGGCAGAGGCGGCATACCTGGCTTGGATTCAATTCCGCGGGCACGAAATTACGACAAGGCTATTCAATGCTACGAACAAGCCCGTCTTCTTGTCCCATATGAGGGCAATTCATCCCACCAGCTCGCCATTCTCGCATTCTACCAGGGTGACATGTTCAGCTCCCTTTTTCATTATTATAGGGCACTCTGTGTCCGCCAGCCTTACGACACTGCATCAGAGAATGTCAAGAAGATTCTTAACAAGGCGCTTGATCAACAGAACAAGAAAACAAATGTCGTCTCCCAGCCGACGACGACGATTCCAGAATCCGGAGAAGTTCCGCCTCGGCTGAGAGTGGAGCATTTCAAGGAAAACGTTGTTCTTTTGCATGCGCTATGGCGACTAGGTTCAGACAAGTATGTATATTAACGGTGTTTCCTATGCTTCTCCGCGTTCACACGCAATATGTTACAGGATCAGGATGAATACTATCACGCACGCGGATGATGTTGCGAAGGACTTCCGGAGCTTGGTATCGGAGCGTATTCTTCCGATAGAAATAGTGTCCAAAGTCGTCGTCCTCTCACAGGGAGCCCTCTGGAAACATTGTATGATCCGCGACACCTCACCACCATCAAATAGGAGATCAAGCGGACTTCCCGATCCGTCAGTCATTGAATCACAGATTTTGACTCATGTCATCGCAATCCACCGTGTCCTTCTCGAGATAGGCGCTGCTGAGCTTGCGGTACCTCCCGAAGATGCCGCAGAGAACGACCTTGCCCAACGCATCACGGCGCCATTCCGACGTACCTTACCCGCTCTGCGCATCGCGAGCAAATGGCTTGCAGCCAATATCAAATATATTTTACACGCCGCGCAGTCCCCAGCTGTCGGTGATCAACTTGGCTCTACCGGCAAAGGTACCCGGGGAGCTTTAATCGATGGATTATCGCTATTTTGGGCTAAATTTGCCCAGTTCTACAGTGCATTGAGTGGTATATTTCCGTCGGCGAGGTTACCTCCCCTTACGTCTCCCCTGGACGAAGATATCGACCTTAAGGGTTTCCTTCCATTGCGAGACCTTCTGGTGGGTGGAGGCACATTGACGGATGCAATTCATGGAAACAGGGGAGAGGGACAGCAGAATGGAACGCAGTCCCATTGCCGAGAGAAGGTTCACCCGAACGAGGAGCAACTAATGAGAATTTGGGACTTACTTAAAGATGCCAAGTCTCTCGCTCAAGTCGAGGTGAGATTCAGTGGATGGCGAGGGATCGGTACCTGAACTTACACATCCTATCAATAGACTTGCCCCATCCATCTAGATGGTAATACTTTCTCTTTCGACGATGGCGTCTCCGCAATTTCAACTGGGGATACCCATCAGCTGGTCCTCCAAGACGCCGATCAAATTATTCCTTATGTTTCGCAGGATGTCTCACCGCGGGAAATGGTGTTAGACGATGATGCAATGACAGATACGAGCCGAACAGACGATGACCCGGTTGCTGCCGCCTTTCGGAAGGCACTAGAGGATGACGGGACAGTAGATGACGACGACGACGACGACGGGGAGGTCATTGTCTGGGATCCTAGGTTCGCATTTTGACTCCTCGGATCTGCTTGAAGCTGATCATATGTGGCAGATCACCTGATTCGCCCGTGGCTCCCGTGGCTGCTACTCTTCCCACCACTCCAATCATACAGAGTGCCACCAGGAGGGAGGAGCTGTCTACTGTCACCAAGGCATCCAGCACAACAACACCCGGTCATACAGTACCCCGATCTCCGGCAGTTGTTCCCGGTATCACTGCACAAGACCTTTTGAACAATGTCATGGGAACAAAACGCGGTACTGCCAACGTTTCTCGCCCACCACGTCCCCCAGTGTCGAGTGCTATTCAGCCTCAGTTCCCTTTTGGACTTGGGCCAAATGCACCACCCTCAATCTGGTCAACTTCTCTAGATCAGGGTTCTTCCTCTCCGTTGAACTCGTCGTCTTTGCGAGGTGATGTCATTGCGGGTCAGATGTTCCCTTCGCCAAGCCTGCAGTACGCATGGTCTCCACAATTCGAGTCTACTCAGGCAGGTCGACAGTTGGCCTCACCCCATCTCCATTCACCACAGTCTCTTTCTACCGTCGGTCCAGGACATCGTCAATCGATGTCGCTGTCATTGGGAACGCCACAGCACGCCCTACAGCCACCCCTTCAGACATCTTACACCTTATCTAGTCCAATGACTCAATCAACAGAATATCGGCAGTCGCAATGGCAGAACTTAAACAATGCGTCCTTAGCCGATCCTGCCATCGTATCCGCCGCTTCTCCCGGTCAACCGACAATGCATTACGGGGGGACGACTTCGCATCAGGGTTTCTCAAACGGTCATACGCAACAGTATATCCGACCCGGTCAACATCACAAGAGCCCATCTACTTCTCGCATGTGGGGAATTCATGGCTAATGTCGGTTCCCCATTCGGATCTCGCTTGAGCACTGTCTCGCCGATAAGACATGCGATATCAGATGGCCTACCACTTGCCAATCCTTTTCTGGCTTTGGGGCCATCTCGTGAGCGATCTTGGACCGCGAGGTTTATCAAGTGAGCCAGTTAAGCGGGGGTCTGACGTACGTTGACAAGATGGTATCTCCGCTCATACGCTCCAACTCAATAGACAGTAGCAGCTATGTGCCCAGAACGTTGTTCTCTTTTTCTTCTTTGCGCTCATCTGCCGGGTGTTGCCACTTTTTTTTTTTTTTTTTGCGAAAAAAAGGTTTTATTGTATGTCTACATCTCGACCGTGCCTCTGTATGAAAGCTACTGTCGCGAAAGACTAAAAAAAGATTTTTTTTCCTTGTTGATTACTCTTCCGTTTCTTGATCAGCTAGATTTCCTTCTCCTCTGGGAGTCTTGTTTTGCGTTTCTTGGATACGTTGAAACGTATGACACCGTCTGAATCACTTCTCGTCCTTGATATGTCGATGGTATCTCTCGTGCACGTACATATGCGTGGCCTTTTTGTTTCGGGTGATATGTTACGTTTTTTTGCCGTTGCAGCCGTTGTTCCGCATCTCTAGGTTACCCACTTTAAATTGGGCGCTCGAATCCGATCAAAGTACGTTTGTCGACATTAAAATGAATAAACACGTTCAACTCCCGATGCGCGTTTGGTACATATTATCATGAGAGTACACAAACGGCATCGGCGCAGGATTGGCAGACAAGTACTCTCGGAATCGGACCTGTATACTGATGGTGGTGGTGGTGGTGGTGGTGGTGGTGGTAACGAACGATGATTATCACCATAGTAACTATATAGATCGTAACGGCGCGCGGAGTCGCCAGTCCCCGACTCCAACTGCCAACTACCATTGAAACTTTAAAGTAGGGTGCAGTTGTCATCACCGATGGTACTTTCCCTCGTCGTTAGTCACCTTGCTTGGATCATTTTCCTATGGGTCCATGTTTTATCGAATTCAATCGTCAAGCAGAGTGACGTATGATATTCGAGTGATACATTCTCAAAATTCTCGATCACATACACCGATAGACACATCAAGAAAATGACGACAACTGAGCAATTTTACCACTCTAAATTTCGCCCAGATCCATATCGAAGACTGGCTCAGGCTCTATGACCGAAGCTTTTTTGGAGGGCGATTGACCGGTCAACCCATCATCGTCACCAGCCTTCCTTTTACCCTTTTTGTTGGCCGGAGTCAACTGGGGTCTGAGCCTTCAGCAAGCCAACTTGCGTGTACGAATGGAATGAAAGAAGCTTCATGGACTTCAAAATGACCTGGTAAATGCGAGATCCATTTTAAATTTGATTCTGACTGTTCGATCGGGGGGTTAGCTGAATGTTCCACCTGCGCGCACATTTTGAGTTAGCATCGACCGAGACAAACAAGAGTGGGTAAGAATATACATACGGTTTGAGACACACCTCAACTTCGACGTATTCATCCTGTTTGATCTTCTCGTTGTACTCGCCAGGGGTGACAAGGACACCCTGCCCATCACGGAGTCATCGGGAGAAACAACATTAGCATCGGCTAGGTCGCCATGTGCGTTGATCAACCCAGCATAACGGCCGTCGGGGTCCGGCAGATCACAGAATTTCGACACACGGGCCCCTGCATTCAGCTGATCTTAGCGCGTGAACCTATCCACGGAGGACAGAACATTTGCATGACACTTTTTACCACCCCCTGAGGTCTGGACTTTGATTTGAGAAGTGGCTTTCGCCTTGCCTGAACCATTTCTATCCTGACGCTGTCAAGGTACCGAACACGATCAAGACAAGTCCGCCCGACGTATGTACCCGACGAGTCATCTGTATAGTTATTACATAATACTTTCCCTTCCCGGTTCGTTTGCAGGTAGCCACCCATTCTCGCCCGACAAAACCCTCCTCCACTACCGTGGGAGTCGGGGATATGGATTCATGGAACATGTTCATGTTTTTCTCGTGCAACGTCGATCCCCACGCAGACTCAGACTGGTGACATTTCGGGCTCGCTCGTTGATACAAGTTTCGTTTCAGGTCGGAGTCGTTATCGTTTTTAGAAGTGTCGGGTGTGCGTCACGGTATACATATGGTATATCTTCAGTTCCTGGGCAGTCGCCCACAAGTATTACTTATACGTACACACATTCTCTTGATGTCGAGAAGGCGCAGCAAAGAAAGTGGGGGGACAAGGCAACCAAGAGGAAGGTGGACCCAGGGTCGGGCTAGAATTCAAACAGGCGCAAGGACACCATGGCCAGTGTTGATTCGGGATTTTTTCTCGTTTTTAGCTAAATTGAACAGCGCGGTCTAAAGAAGACGCGAATGTACAACAAGAAAGGAGGAGCTACGGTAGGTACAAGTCTATTGTGGGGCGTCTAGTGACAGTCCATTCTGAATTTTAGTTCCCCAGCGCGCACCAGACGCGCTGTGTGGTCTACAACTTCTCGCCGCGACCGATGACGGTTACCTATGATTCTAGATCAGTAATGCGGTCTTTGACAACGCCATCAAAGGTATGGAGAGCAATAATGGTCTGAACTGGAGAAAGAAAATAAAGATTCATCTAACCTTGAATCCAATGTCCCGCAGTTTGTCGGCATCGAGTAGGATACGTCCATCGAAGACGAAAGCCGGTTTCTTCATATTGCGATACACTTCGTTCCAGTCAATGTCTCGGAATTCTTTCCACTCGGTCGCGATAACAACAGCTTCAGTGCCCTTGCATGCTTCAAGTGCGGAATTGAATATTTTTACACGCTTCTGCACTGTGAGTGGGAAAGGAACGTGATGAGATTGATGCTAGCATCAGGGTCGCGTACTTACGGGAAGTGAGCGGGACTGCGGGACATGCCTCCGAAAGGTCGTTCCAAATCTGCTCGTGTTGAACTTCTGGATCGTAGATATTCACATTCGCATTATCTGCTTGGAAGTCCTGGATGAGCGAAATGGATGCTGACTCGCGCGTGTCCCCAGTATCGGCTTTGAATGCGAAACCAAGAACGGCAATATGCTACGGGAAGGCGTTAGTACAACGTCTTGCTCCCACGATATGAAAACGGCGCATGGGACGTAAAAGATAGACGATGATTGCAAGAGAAAAGAAGTCATTCCGAACCTGCAGCTTACCTTGCCGGTAATCGTGTTGAAGAGCGTGTCTACAACCTTTTTGGAGAACCTCTTCTTTTGATATTCGTTCATGATCACGACCTGGTTCCAGTAGTTGGCGACCTCCGGAAGGTGCAAACTTTCACTGAGGTACACCAGGTTCAAGATATCCTTTTGGAAGCATGAGCCCCCGAAACCAACGGATGCACGCAAGAACTTGGGGCCGAGACGGGAATCCTTGCCGACGGCATGCGCCACTTCATCGATGCTCGCACCAGTGGCCTCGCAGATAGCCGAAAGAGCGTTGATGGAGGAAATGCGTTGGGCTAGCATTGCATTTGCCGCTAGCTTGGAAAGTTCAGAGGACCATACACCCACGGTAAGGATGCGTTCTCTCCTACAGCACCACATCAGCTATGTGTTCATTATGATAGTAGAGAAATGCTACTGACGGAACCCAGTGGGCATAAACCTCAGCGAGCGCATTACATGCCGCCTTGCCCTCTGGTGTTTCGAGGGACCCGATAAGAACTCGATCCGGCTCGAAGAGGTCATTGATAGCCGTTCCTTCGGCAAGGAATTCAGGGTTCGATAAGATATCAAATCGGCAATTTGGGTGTGAGTTAGCTTCAAGAATTGTGCGCATAGACTCGGCAGTACGGCATGGCACTGTCGACTTTTCGACCACAATTTTACTCGAGTTGGCAACTGCGGCGATGCGACGGGTGGCAAGTTCAACATAACTGCAAGGAACACAGTCAGATAGATAATTCAGTGGATAAGTTAGAAATTCAAACTTAAGGTCTGCAGCAAAACCGGCTCCAATGCCCGTCTTCTTGGTGGGAGTATTGACGCTGACAAAAATAAGTTCAGCTTCTCGAATGCCGTCGTCGACATCTGTAGAAAAGAAGAGGTTGCGACCGCGAGTTTGACGAACAGCATCTTCTAGACCGGGCTCATAAATTGGCAGCTTGTAGTCCGGGCTATTCCAGGCATCAATCCTGGACTGGTTTAGAT
This sequence comes from Butyriboletus loyo, assembly GCA_038093515.1. Classification (NCBI taxonomy): domain Eukaryota; kingdom Fungi; phylum Basidiomycota; class Agaricomycetes; order Boletales; family Boletaceae; genus Butyriboletus; species Butyriboletus loyo. The sequence goes on along the minus strand of JBBPSI010000020.1, from coordinate 168,527 downwards.
CCACAATAGTGACCTGAATGTGGGGACATTTGAGAGCTATGACCGAGCAGGTGGGACCACCTAGTAGAATGCAACAAAAGAGTTATCACGTATAGCAACCTGGCCAGACAACCAGCACAGACCGACGTAACCAGCACCAACTACGCGCAGGTGGTCAGCAGCAGCTCGTGTTATCTATCTAAAGTAAACGTACTGCAGCAGATCTTGTTGACGGCGGGCATTGTCAAAAAGACGATGGAGACGAACGAGACCGAGCTCGAGATTTATATTAGGGAAAGGACCTGTTGCAACGAATCGCCGTTTCGGTTCTGAAAATGGCGTTCAACATCAAAATATGAAACCACCGGTATCGCCGCATTCGTCTCGGCCGAATTTCTAAATTCACAAGAGTGGCGTGCCAGCACTTCACATTCTTGCTGTCGATATTTACCTACCGGACTTACGGTGACGAGCCTACATTACTAAATGCGGTAATACATTCGCACCGTGTTCACTTGCTCCCGTCGTTTCGCTACTACGACTGAGGTATGTCGTTCGGTATTCACTCATTAGCAGTTTACTTATTGTACCTATAGCCATAGCTCACTCCATTAGGTACAGCGAATATATCCCATTCGCTATGCCCGCTGGGTCATTGGCTGCATCGCAGCAAACGAACTTGGTGCACGCCCATATCTCTCACAAGCCCATCACGTTGTGCTCACTTTGGCGCCAATGATACATGCGCCTTCGCCTTCACCACCGCCGATCATTTATATTGCGCTTCCCGCCGTTCTCCCCCAATGTAGGTACTATGCGCCCTTCATATTATCATAAGAAGGGTCTTTTCCTCTTTACTCTTGCAGCACAGAAACCTCTTTCCCACCATATTTGTGCGCCGCCACCATCGTCCATTACTATTACTATTCCGTGTTCTGTTCAAATCTACAGCATCCCAGGAAAGTTTATGTCTTCCGTAATCCATCTCAACACGGTCTTTCCGCTGTCATGGCGTTATCTGATTCTAGTAATGCTCGTGTGGGCCTTATCTGATGATCAATGGAGACTCCTTGGCACAAAGGCGCCACCATGAGTGAGCTATGGTTGGGCTCCATGAATTGGCCGCAGGGTGCCTCGTCACCATTCCCCAATGGTCATCGTAAATACATATGTCAACGACGCACGGCTAAACTGGACCCTCGTATCCATTCGATGCCTGAAACATAAAATATTGAGCCACCTTTTCGAAATCTTCTTCCTTTTCTGCCCTAACAACCTCTGTAACAGTATTGCCGTCCGCGTTCGCAGATCTCGCAGCACTTTATCGAATCTCATCGAACCACACGGTGGAGCGCCGCAACTACTTGCCCATCGATTCAGCGCGAATCGCGACGGTTGCTCCGTGGACCCATGAAGCACGATTTCCCGACGCCTCCGGTACCACGCAACAGCGCCAATGTGTCAGCGAACGGTCGCAGCAGAAATCCAAGTAATATCCGCAAAGGCAAAACCGGCAAAACAGGTTCGTCGGTTGTTTAATCCGTTTGTCGGCGCCGATGTTCGGCCCAAGATGGATACCAAGGTTGCTGATGCGAGCCATTCGAACATGGATGCCTCCACTAGTGGACAAAGTCCTGCAGATCCAATGAGAGCAGTCTCCGTATGTGTTTGTCGTGGCGACACTTCACGTCGAGACAACTCACATTTTATTAGGGAATGATGTATCTCGACCCTTGGTCGTGCCAACGGGGGTCCATGTTGTGGTGCGCGTTCACCGTGTGTTTTAACTTTGATTGCTCGGCTCACGGTGGCATACAGCAAGAAGCAGGTAACGCTACGGTTGCATATTACGCCATACTTCGCGCGTGGCGTGAACTTAGAGCTCTTATGAGTGGATATCGTTGTTCATATGGGAAGCAAACTTGTACCCGGTTCGCCGCCCATAAAGCTGAAGAAAGTCAACGTTGGTCGCCGCCGCCCAGCATCTGAATTCGATGTTTCCGTCCGACGCTGTGATAGCTCCGCTCATCCGGTTGCAATTCATACCTCGACATAAATGAGCAACGCAGAGTGACTACGGGACAACAAGAATACACCTTGAATTACAACAACCCAGATCATTCGCGGAATAATAGCGTTTAATCGTATGCCTTCATCGCATCTTCCAGAATCAGCGTCCACGAGTGGAGTGAGTGAAGTTCCACACCCACACCGCACCGAGACGTGCCTTTTTTTTTTGCCCGGAGGCGCTGACTACGAACTCCCCGACTTGAATACATTTTCCCCCACAGAATCCAAGTTTGAAAATAAGGCATATGCCGAGCACGCGTACAACGATGCCGTTGGTCACTCCGTTGCATATGGGGTACGTGATCATGTACGCGCTGCGGCGATCGGGAGCTCGCGATCGACAGAAAACGGTCGGCGGGCTGCTACTACGGTAGCTTATACCTCGATGCAACCATCGTCCTCGCGGACATTATCCACAAGAAAGGTAACCTCGTACGCTTCACACATGCCATCCCACTGAAAAGGGCCAACGGGCGTTCGTCGGCCTGCGTATTCCCCATCATGAACTCGGTGTTCGATCACTGTTCACGTACAGGCCCCCCTGACAGAAATACAACATGGGCTGGAACTGTCCTGATTAGTACATTGAAAAGACCTCCCTCCAGGACACCATCTCACTCATCAAGTACATCCGAGCCTTGCCCCAACGATCCGCTCGTCCATCCCATCATCAACCCCCCGTTTCGTCCTGTCCTGCAGCGAACAACTCCTCACTGACCTTGGCAAGCTCGTCGCGTCCTTGTCCCATGTCTCCATCCGGACCCACATCTCGGAAAACCGAAGGGAGATAGAGGACGCACTCAAACGCTCGACCCCTACTCCTACGCGGCGATATACGACCGATTCGGGACACAACACGATTCTCGGACACGGAGTGTAGTCGACGGAGAAGGAGATAGAGCTAAGGGTCAGCCTTGGCGCGGATGTCGGCGGTGTGTATAATCCGTCGACCTTGTACACGAATCAGATGGCGAGTACAGCGTCGAAGATGGTCTCCGTCCAAGCGGAACTGGCTGAAGCGCGTCGTCAGCGCATGCGTGGGCACTGAAAACACGGCAAACACGGTAGACACGGCGGGCAACGAGCGCTCCGACTTGTCCCCCGATTCGAACTCGGACTCGGACCCGGGACAGAGGCAGAGGCAGCTTGCCGCCATGAACCCCACAAGCGCCACGAACATGGCGACCACCACGGCCATCGGCACCAGCACACCCCTACCAAAGGTTCCTCGCTCTGCTGCCTCCAAGACCGCATCGGGTCCTTTGCGGTCGGAAGGCGTTCGACGCGCTCCACGTCAGTCTCGACGACTCGACGGAGAACCTGGCTGTATGGGGCGAGGGGGTGGACAAACACGAGATGCAGAGGACGGAGGACAACGTGAGGCAGTGGTTGGAGCGGCTTTTGTTTGATGGGGATGATCGCAATGTGAGGCGGGCGTTTGTGCAAGGGGTTGTCGTTGGGAGATGCGAATGCGTCGTGTCGAGACTGAATGCGGAAACTCGAAAGAGTGGGGGTTTGGTTGGTGGTTGTAGGAGCATTTCTAACGAACGACGTACGATTACAGTCGTTGTATAGGATGTCGTTGGTATACTGCGGAAATGAAAGTTATTTAATGGGACCAGCCTTGGTCGAAAGGAACTGGTAGGTCTTTCCACTAGTGTTCAGAACGATCCTTGATGGCTTCCATGATGTGCTTTATCTTCCGGTTCTAGCGTGCGAGCAGTGGAAACCACCCAAAAGCGGGGACTCGGAAGGTGCAGATATCCTGGATGTAGAACACCGACGAATGTCTACCCAAACGCGAGAGCGAGAGATAACATCTCATGTATTGCTCGCAGACGCGAGCGCAAATGGAATATGTCTCCCCTTCCCCGCTTCACAAACTGTAGATCATATCTTCGAGAACAGGCGTTCCCGAATGTCCTGCATTAGTCCCTTTCCGTCCCTTGTCTGCCTTTAGTTGGTTGGAGAACCTTGTGCTTTTAAGTTCTCAGAGCCTCGCCGTTACCACCGGTGAGGAAACCCATTTGTGAGTCATACTAGCTGGAGATCGATGAGAACGTTACATCATGCCTGATCCACTCACTTGACGCATCTGCCGTCCTTGCCAATGCATGTCCATGAGCTTCGTGTCTGCATGTAGACAGGACATGCTTGATGCTCTCCTCCAACGTCTCGCCAGCAACCCAGGGGACAGATTCGTGGATGCATTCGAGGCCTTCATGAGCTATCTGAGCTAGGTTCTACTCCGCGTGGCATGCACAATCGAGATAGAGTCCTGCAACATAGTCAGTCAGCCGAGGAGATATAGCGCACAATCAGAAGTTGCACACCAAGACTGTTCAATGACGCCAACGTCCACTGACTGCCTGGTCAACGCAACGACCAATGAGGTCACCTAGCTGGGCTGTTCATAAGAATAAGCGCCAATGACACGAGGTGCCTGCGCAACCGAGAAGGGAGAAACGTATTTATGAATCCAACTCTCTCTGTACTACCACTCGAGTTCGCCACCTTGCTTCTTGATCCTGCGAAACATACGGACATACACCATTCGCAAAGATGTCATCAACGCAAAATAGTGTGTAGCAGTTCTCAGGAGCGACTTTGGAATGCTGACAATTCTGCAAGAAAATACGATAGTGCTTGATGGCTCCAACCTTGGTATTGTGTGGGCACTTGCTTTCCACCCTGATGGAATGCATTTATTAAGCGGGAGCAGCAAGGGTATTCAAAGATGGCAGGTTGCAGATGGTAAACAGGTGGGAAAGCGGGAAATGGACATCACTGGCGCCATTGCTGTGTCGAACGACCACAAATGGGTGGTGTGCGGGAGTTTGCAGGGGGGTGCAAGTGTATGGGATGCCGAAATCCAAGAAAAGGCCCTTCATGTGGAGGGTACAAAGTGGGTGGTGACTGTTGACATCTCGCCCGACAGTACCATGTTTGCCACCGGTACTGCCAAAGAAGGTGATCACAGTACAGCAAACATTTGGAACATCACCACTGGGAAGAGATTGGTCGGCCCACTCCAACATAACAATGACATTAAAGGAATTAAATTCTCCCCAAGTGGTGAACAAATTGCCACTGCCTGCAATGATGATTGGGTTCGCATATTCGACAGTCGAAACGGCGACCAACTCATCACTATCGAGGCCAACATAGGACACACTTGGGTCTCAGCCACTCCTGGGCCCCTTACATGGTCGAACGATGGACAGCAAGTTCTTGTTGCTTTTCGCGATAATAAAATTGTGGCTTTCAATTCATCCACTGGGTTTCGACTGGCCGAGTCAGAACAGATTGAAGTAGACGAATACAGAGGGAGGCTCGCTCTAGCTGCCAATGGGAAGTTCCTCGCCACCTTCGCAGCAAGGACCATCTCGTTCTGGGACACTGCAACACTTGCTCAGATTGGCCCTGCCATCAAGGACACTCGCAAGATACAGTCAATTGCTCTCTCCACAGATGGTGTCCATGTTGCCAGTGGAACAGATTATGGGGAAATCATTATTCGCAATCTCGGCGATCTCCTTCCAGACTCGTATGGTCCATTTCATGTAAGTGTTTACGCATTTATGATGTTGACATGTACACATTGTTATTCCTCCGTTTTAGGCGCCTAGTGAAGCTGAAGAAGAAGCTGATGGCCCCCAGCAACCAACGACACCAAGTCCACCCGAGCCGGAGAGTCACGCCAATGCCAGAGATGATGACCTACTCGAGGTACGAGTTGTCCCTTTTCTTTTCCACGCTCGTTTTCATAATGGCATAAGGCCGAGGTACCAATTAGTGCGCCTGAAGCCTTGTTCGACTATGATAAGGTCTGTGCTCATCTTACTGTACTCTCGCTTTCGTGTTGACGCCACTGCAGGCACTGTCTGCTGCATCCTCTATCCATCATCATCAGGGTGCGTCAGGTTCGTCCCAAGCCATGTCACCGCCGTCAGACGTCCTGATTGTATCCTCCCTTGTCCAGACGAACACTGTGATACTGCCGAGTCGTCTGGGGGCATCCAGATGGCCAAAAGGTGGCTACAGAGAGTGAGCAGGAGGGGCGAGAAGACCCAGAGTTCGCATCATCCAGATGGCCGTTCCAGCGCGCCCAGTCGACCCGCCAATCCCCCATCCCGATCCAACTCACTGGCAAGAACGAATACTGCAAACGTGGGGCGTTCATGGATGGCTGCAGCTAAGCGTAAGCCGGTGCGTGTTCTCTTCTTCGGTAGACGAACTGTGTGCAGTGTGTCTGACGAACCATGCCAGCGAACGGTCGCATCAAGAATCCAACTCATAAAATCAGCCAAAGAGGTTCGTCGATTGTTTAGTCCATTTGTCGGCGTCGATGTTTATCCCGAGTCAGCCTAAAAGGGGTACCAAGGCTGCTGAGGCGAGCCGTTCGAACATGGATGCCTCCGCTAGCGGACAAAGTCCGGCAGACCCGACGAGAGCAGTCTCCGTATGGTTTTGTCGTGGCGATAATTCACATCGAGACAACTCACGGTTTATTAGGCACAGCAAACGCAGGATGCATCTCAACCTTTGGTCGTGCCATCGGGGTTCCATGTCGTGGTGCGCGTTCGCCGTGTGTGTTACCATTGATTGCTCGGCTTACAGTGGGATACAGCAGCAAGAAGCGGGCAACGCCAGGGTTTCGATCGCGTTCAATTTACCTGCATGGATATTGTGCCGGAGCTCGGTCAACGAAGATGGGACACATTGATCGATGCATGTGGCATGTATGCGATGATGATTCATGCATTTGGACATTGATCACGCCGTTCTCCGCGCGTGGGGTGAACTTGAAGCTGTTATGAGTAGATATCATTGTTTATATGGGAAGTAAACTTGTAACTTATACCCAGTTCACCGATCATAAAGCTGAAGAAAGTCGACGTTTGTCGTCGTCCATCATCTCGATTTGATGTTCTGTTCGACGCTGTGATGGCTCCTGCTCATCCGATTCCGATTTCGCACTGCACAATTCATACCTCGACACAAGTGAGCAATGCAGAGTGAGCATGGGACAATCAGAATATGTGAGCATGAGCGTGCACAAAGAACGTGGGTATATTGATACTGGTTATAGCTGGAGCGAGTGAACAAGAGATGCAGCATTGCGAGACAGTGAGTTATCCCATAACAGACCCAATTACAACAAACCGCTGATCTCGACCAGTGTGGATGGAGGCGCAACGCATTCATCATGGACAAATGGACGTCGACACGACGCGCCTTGGGCTAATCTGGTATTCCCCTCCAACGTCCACGTAGAGTCGCATCTTCAGTCCTCGCGAAAAAAACGTGAATTATAAATCAATGTATTTGTCATTAATAGTTGGTAGATGTGCGTGTGATCAGATTAATTCATAAATGAAGGGAAAGAAAAAATAGTCGACACCCCACACCTGTGGTCCCCATGATCTATGATTTATTTTTGATGCATAGTCCCTATAATGATATCCCCTACCCATTCCTATTGCTCGCGCCACCTACGTAGACGCCTTCGGCGGTCATGACCGCCACGTGCCCGCCGGGTGTCAACATGGCCAGATTGCCCGCTGATATCGCGCTTGCTGTGAACCCGGTATGGGTGCGGTAGAGGGCACGGGTGGATCCGGAGGACGATGCGTGTGTGGACCAGAAAGAGTCGTAGGTCAGTGCGGTGGGGGCGATGGACGTTGGTGTGGGTGTGGTGGATATGGGCGCAGTAGAGGCAGCGGTAGAGGCGGGGATGGGCAGTTGGGAAGGGGCGGCGAGGTTATGTGGCGCGGAGGCGGGGTGGGCGGTGGGGACGGCATAGATGGGCGTTGACGTGCCAAACAGGGGTTGAGGAGCGTACGCGGGAAAGGCAAAGCCAGGCTGTGGATGGCTCGTGGGCGGCTGAGCGAGTTCGGCGTGTGGCGGGAAAGCGCCGGGGATGGGGATGGGGACGATGGGCTGAGAGGCGGGTGGGGATGTCGACGTCGACGTCGATTGGGGGACGGCAGAGAGTGTCGTAGGTGAGTGCGGTGGGCGCGATGGGCGTTGGTGACGGTGTCGGTGTGGTGGATACGGGCGCAGTAGAGGCAGCGGTAGAGGTGGGAATGGGCAGTTTGGCAGGGGCGGCGAGGTTAGATCCGCAGCAAAACCGGTTCCAGTGCCCGTCTTCCTGGTGGGAGCGTTGACGCTGACAAAATAAGTTCGGCCTCTCGAATACTGCTGTCGAAATCTGTATAGAAAAGAGGTTGGGACCGGCGACCGCAAGCTTGACGAATATCTTCTAGACCGGGCTCGTAAATTGGCAGCTCGTCGTCCGGGCTATTCCAGGCATCGATCCGACACTGGTTCAGATCTATAATAGTGACCTGAATTGGGGACATTTAAGAGCTATGACGGAGCAGGTGAGACCACCTAGTAGAATACAACAAAAGAGTTATCTCATATAGCAACCTCGCCAGACAACCAACAGTGAGCACAGACCGACGTAACCAGCGCCAACTACGAGCAGGTGGTCAGCATTCCTGTTCTGAGCACGAAAGGACTCGGTTGTCACTTCAAGATCGGCCTTTTCTGCCTTCAAGCGCTAGATGTCGTGCTCATCGAAAACCTGCAGCAGTCAATAAAGTGTTTGTCATTAGAGACCGTCTCATATGGCGAGATTTCGATGCAAATGCACTCACACTGTTAACATGGGGTAAGGGAAGGGTGCCATGGAGACTGCGAAGCGTGATTGTCCCATGGCAGGCTATCGCAAGGTTACAGTTTGCTGAGATGATCATGCCTACAACACTAGTTGAATGCTGGAAGACAAACCCGATCTGCTTATGCGTTGTAGTGTCATAGAATGAGACCGATGACATGGCGGAGGCTGCGGTGAACGTGCTGTTGCTCGCCAGGGCGATACGGCCGAGCTGCTTGTTGCTGTGGATGGGCCATTGAGAGTGCGTCGTCCCGGTGGACGTTGATGTTTCTGTCGCAAGATATTGCTGGCTATCACTGGTCCAAGCAAGGCATTAGTTCAACAGTGAGTCAACTTTAATTGGGGCATCGACGAGGAGGCGGCCGTTCTGACTGTCGCAGATTCTGAACGGAGTCGTAATACGCGGCAGCGGCAATGAGGCGTCTGTCGGGCGAGAATTTGGCGACAGTGACAATGTGGTTGTGATTGAAGGGGCCGAGCAGTCGCTGACTAGTCGACGGCGACCAGACGCAGGCAGCGTAGTCATCCGACCCGCTCGCGATGCTGGAGAGACCGTCCACCGCAAACACCGCCCTCTTGTGTCCCCGGAACGCAGTCAGCTTTTCGTGGCTCATCGCACTCCACACCGTCACCCGGCCACTGTACGTCCCACTCACGAGCCACTTTCCATCTCGTGGCACCGCGATGTCATAAACAGAACTTCCTGCATCCGTTGGCGTCCCCGCCTAGTCTGGTGACCAGACTAGTCCCCACCTCCTCGCCGTCTTCCATTCGCCGACGTCCAATCTCTTTGTCCCCAACACCGCCCACGATGCGCTTCCAAACGAGGAAGGCGACCGAGTATGATGGGTTTTGCCTACTGTTGAACGGTGCTGGCGGGGGGACTGTTTGCCCTCGCCAACTCTTGGGTCTCCATAGCAATATCACACTCTCGAATGTCTCGGCGATGTGCTCACCATTCATTGACCTCTCCAAGACATGTCACTGAGCGATGGAAGAAACGAGTCGTTTCTTCCATCGCTCAGTGACATGGTACGCTTTTGTCGCCTGCTTTACAGGTGCCTCCTTATCGATATACATCACTTATAATCATCTCTCGGCGCTGATTCTCGCCCCAATCCACACTACCCAAATTTCTGCAAGGATTTCGCCGTTGCTACTCATCGCTCACGGTAGCTAACATGCGCACCGCAACGCATCATCTGGACCTTTATTTCTCTCGCTCATCACCTCTCCATGTTTGCGTGCGCAGTCCCTTATCACGTCGTATTGTCCTTTCTCCTTTCTCCTTTGCCACCACCAGTTTTGTGTCCTTACCTACGAATTTACAGCAAATTGTCCCCACCGTACTACCGTCTCAGATGTTCTTGCCGCCGTCGACTCTGTTCCTCTTCCTCTTCAACTTTCTAATCTTGTCATTAGTCTTGTCGTCTTGATTATCCTCTTGCCCTTCGAACTCGCCATCAGCCTTCATTCACGGTCCAGCCCGAGCCCCGACCCACAAGTCAGCACTCGACAACCGCGACAGGGCTTCTTTTGTCGCTCCCTCCTTTGTTCGTCTTTCCTTATCTTGCACGACGACTGCTCATTTCGTTGGCATGCATATTCCCCATCATGAATTTGGTGGAACTGCCCTGGTTACTACATTGAAAAGACCTCCCTCCAGGACACCATCGCGCTCATCAAGCACACCCAAGACTTGCCCCTCTCGCACATCCTGTCATCAACCCCCGTTTCGCCCTGTCGCTCCCCACTTACCTCGGCGAGCTCGCCCCGCCCTTGCCCTATGTCTCCATCCAGACCCACATCTCAGAGAACCGAAGGGAGGTAGAGGATGCGCTCAGATGCTTCAACGCGGAGTCCTGCGCAGCGATGTACGACCGATTCGGCCTCCTGTGGCAGAACACAATTCTCCAACGGTAACGGAGTGGAGATGGAGCTGATCGTAAAGCAGGGTGCAGGCATGGCACATTGTCCGACGAGCGACTTTTATTTGAGCAGCAGGATGGCCAAGGTTGGGTTGTTATTCGAGCACGGCGTCAAGGTATGGCATGCCAGTCCCCTCGGTTTCGGAAGGCCGTCTTTGAAGTAGTTGATTCGCTCATCAACATTGTCGTCCTCTTTCCAGGTTTTTTTCCTCAAGTCGGCATTGGCATGGATGTAGGCGGTAGGTATAATCCGTCGATCTCGGACTCGGAAACAGAGGTAGAGACAGCGTGCCACCGTGAACCTCACAAGCACCACGCCCATCGGCACCGACACACCCCCACCAAAGGACCTTTCACCGACAGAAAACTCGAGGTGGCGACGCTCCTCTACTTCGTGACCCTGGCCGGCGCCTGGCCCTGCCTCCAAGACCGCATCAGGTCCTTTGCGGTCGGAAAGCGTTCGACGCGCTGCATGTCAGTCTTGACAACGCGACGGAGAACCTGGCTGTGTGGGGCGAGGGGGTGGACGAGCACGAGATGCAGAGGACGAAGGAGAAGACGAGGCGGTGGCTAGAGCAGCTTTTGTTTGGTGGGGATGATCGCAATGTGAGGCGGGTGTTTGTGCAAGGGGTTGTCGTTGGGGGATGCGAATGCATCGTGTCGAGAGTGGATGCGGAAACTCGAAAGAGAGAGGGGGGTCGGTCGGTGGTTGTAGGAGCGTTGCTAACGAACGACATACGATTACAATAGTTTGGTTCCATGATCAATGTACTTTATCTTCCGCTTCTGGCATGTAAGCAATGGACACACCCACAGCGGGGACTCGGAATGTGCAGATGTCCTGGGTGTAGGACACCTTGCATGTCTAACCAGACGCGAGAGCGAGAGATAACATCTCATGTATTGCTCGCAAGTGCAAGTGGGATGTGGCTCGTGGCTCCCCTCCCCGCTTCACAAACTGTAGATCACATCCTCGAGAACAGGTGTTCCTGGATGACCTGCATTAGTCCGTTTCCGTTTCTTGTCCGGCTTTAGTCGGGTGCAGAACCATGTCCTTTAAGGTGCTCAGAGCGAGTGATGTATACGTCCCAGGTTTGGTTCGTAGTACTACATACCGTGGTCACCGGTGCCAAGCGCTATCACTGGTGAGGAAACCCATTTGTGAGTCTGATGCAGGTCAAGCAGCCATGATCGCAGATGAAATACTAGCTGGAGACCGATGAGAATGTCACATCATGCCTGATCCACCCACTTGATGCGTCTGCCACATTCATGGACGTAGAGAACGGCACTGGCAGGATGCATATTTGGAGTGTTGGACATTCGAGGGACTGTGGGATCAAGGTCGCAATTCAGAAAACGACTCGAGAGTGATCTCAAGCTAGACCTGCCGGATACAAACCCGATGCACCCAGGCTTGCCGTCTTTGCCAATATATATCCACGAGTTTCGTGTTTGCATGTAGACAGGACATGCTTGATATTCTCCTCCAACGTCTCGCCAGCAACCCAGGGGACAGAATCGTGGATGTACTCGAAGCCTTGATGAGCTGTCTGAGCTATGTTCTACTCTGCATGGCATGCGCAACCGAGATAGAGGCCTGCAACATAGTGGGTCAGCCGAGGAGATATAGCGCACAATCGGAAGTTGCATACCAAGACTGTTCGATGACGCCAACGTCCACTGATTGCCTGGTCAATGCAACGACCAATGAGGTCACCTAGCTGGGCTGTTCATAAGAATAAGCGCCAATGACACGAGGTGCCTGCGCAACCGAGAAGGCAGAAACGTGTTTATGAATCCAGCTCTCTCTGTACCACCACTCGAGTTCGCCACCTTGCTTCTTGATCCTGCGAAACATACGGACATACACCATTCGCAAAGATGTCGTCAACACAAAACAGTGTGTAGCAGTTCTCAGGAGCGACTGTGGAATACTGACAATTCTGCAAGAAAATACGATAGTCCTTGATGACTCCAACCTTGGTACTGTGTGGGCACTTGCTTTCCACCCTGACGGAAAGCATTTATTAAGCGGGAGTAACAATGGGATTCGACGATGGCGAGTTGCAGATGGTAAACAGGTGGGAAAGCAGGAAATGGGCTTGACTGGCGCCATTTCTGTGTCAAATGACCACAAATGGGTGGTGTGCGGGACTCAGCAGGAGGGTGCAAGTGTATGGGATGCCGAAATCCAAGAAAAGGCCATCCATGTGGAGGGTACAAAGTGGGTGGCGACTGTTGACATCTCGCCTGACAGTACCACGTTTGCCACCGGTATTGCTGAAGGTGACCATGAAGCAAACATTTGGAACATCACCACTGGGAAGAGATTGGTCGGCCCACTCCAACATGACAATAACATTAAAGGAATTAAATTTTCCCCAAGTGGTGAACATGTCGCCACTGCCTGCCGCGACGATCGGGTTCGTATCTTCGACAGTCGAAACGGCGACCAACTCATCACTATCGAGGCCAACATAGAACACACTTGGGTCTCAATCACTCCTGGGCCCCTTGCATGGTCGAACGATGGGGCGCAAGTTCTTATTGCCTCTCCCAATAATAAAATTGTCGCTTTCAATTCATCCACTGGGTTTCGACTGGCCGAGTCAGAGCAGGTTGAAGGAGATGATTACAGTGGGAGGCTCGCTCTAGCTGCCAATGGGAAGTTCCTCGCCACCTTCGCAGCAAGGACCATCTCATTCTGGGACACTTCAACACTTGCTTGGATTGGCCCTGCCATCAAGGACAGTCAAGACATATACTCAACTGCTCTCTCCACAGATGGTGTTTATGTTGCCACTGGAACAGATGATGGGAAAATCACCATTCGCAATCTCAGTGGTATCCTTCCAGACTCATATGGTCCATTTCATGTAAGTGTTTATGCATCTATGATGTTGGCATGTACACATTGTTATTCCTCTGTTTTAGGCGCCTAGTGAAGCTGAAGAAGAAGCCAATGGCCCCCAGCAACCAATGACACCAAGTCCACCCGAGCCGGAGAGTCACGCCAAAGCCAGAGATGATGACCTACTCGAGGTACGACTTTGTCGCTTTCCTTTTCGACGCTGGTTTTCATCACAGCATAAGGCTGAGGTGCCTACCAGTGCGCCTGAAGCCTTGTTCGACTTTGATGAGGTTTGTGCTCATCTTACTGTACTCTCGCTTTCGTGTTGATGCCACCGCAGGCACCGTCTGCTGCATCCTCTATCCATCATCATGAGGGTGCGTCAGGTTCGTCCCAAGCCATGTCACCGCCACCAGACCTCCTGATTGTATCCTCCCTTATCCAGACGAACACCGCGATACTCCCGAGTCGTCTGGGGGCATCCAGATGGCCAAAAGGTGGCTGGAGAGAGTGAGCAGGAGGGGCGAGAAGACCCAGAATTCGCATCATCCAGATGGCCGTTCCAGCGCGCCCAGTCGACCCGCCAACTCCCGATCTCGTTCCAACTCACCGGCGAGAAGGAATACTGCAAACGTGGGGCGTTCGTGGATGGCTGCAGCTAAGCGTAAGCCGGTGCGTGTTCTCTTCTTCGGTAGACGAACTGTGTGCAGTGTGTCTGACGAACCATGTTAGCGAACGGTCGCATCAGGAATCCAACTCATAAAACCAGCCAAAGAGGTTCGTCGGTTGTTTAGTTTGTTTGTCGGCGCCCATGCTTATCCCAACTCAGCCTAAAAGGGGTACCAAGGCTGCTGAGGCGAGCCATTCGAACCAGGATGCTTCCACTAGCGGACAAAGTTCGGCAGACCCAACGAGAGCAGTCTCCGTATGTTTATGTCGTGGCGATAATTCACATCGAGACAGCTCACGTTTTATTAGGCACAGCAAACGCAAGATGCATCTCAACCTTTGGTCGTGCCATCGGGGTTCCATGTCGTGGTGCGCGTTCACCCTGTCTATTAACATTGATTGCTCGGCTCACGGCGGAATACAGCAGGAAGAAGCAGGCGACACTATGGTTGCGATCGCGTTCAAGTTACCCGCATGGTTGTTCTGCCGGTGCTCGTGCTGCCGGGCGTCAGTCAGCGAAGATGGGACGCATTGATGCATGTATGCGACGTTCATTTATGGGTTTGGACATTTATCACACCGTTCTCCGTGCTGGAGGTGAACTGGAAGCTGTTACGAGTAGACATTATTGTTCATATGTTATACCCACTTCGCCGCTCATAAAGCTGAAGAAAGTCGACGTTTGTCGTCGTCCATCATCTCGATTCGATGTTCTGTCCGACACTGATGGCTCCGCTCATCTGATTCCGATTTCGCAATGCGCAATTCATACCTCGACACAAGTGAGCAATGCAGAGTGAACATGGGACAACCAGAATACGTGAGTATGAGCTGCACAAAGAACATGGGTATATTGGTACTGGTCAAGTAGCTGGAGCGAGTGAACGATAGATGCAGCATTGCGAGGCAGTAAGTTATCCCATAACAGACCCAATTACAACAAACCATCAATCTCGACCAGTGTGGATGGAGGCGCAACGCATTCATTATGGACGAATGGACGTCGACACGACGCGCCTTTGGGCTAATCTGGCATTCCCGTCCAAAGTCCACGTAGAGCCGCATCTTCAGTCCTCGCGAAAAAAAAACATGAATTATAAATCAATGCATTTGTCATTAATAGTTGGTAGATGTGCGTGTGGTCAGATTAATCCATAAAGGAAGGGAAAGAAAAAACAGTCGACCCCCCACACCTGTGGTCCCCATGATCTATGCTTGATTTTTGATGCATGGTCCCTATAATGATATCCCCTACCCATTCCTATTGCTCGCGCCACCTACGTAGAGACAGTGGACGGCTCGTCGAGGTCGAGAGAGGTGCGACAGCCACGAGTGCGTGGACGGGAGTGTATGGCTGGGACTATGAGCAATACTGGCCGTCCTCGGTGTGGCGTTCTCTAATGGCGATTGGGAAGGTGGTGAGACAGAACCAGATGACGAACCATCGTTGGCCGACGGCGATGATCCCACAGTTTGATGAGGCATCCCACAGGGTGCTGGACTGGACGACGTGTGTCTCGGCGGGCACAGGTGCAGGTGGATAGATCACGGTCGCATAGGTCTCTGTCCCGCACGCTGTCGCATACCCTTGAGATGGAATGATGAAAGTAGAGGTTATCGACTTCGTTGATATTTTGTCGCTGCTGGTCCGATCGTGACGGTGAGCAACAAAACGCACCCGAGTACAAATGAACTATAATCTGACACCCAACCTTGCTCGACCTTGAGTTTGGAATATGTGGATAACGTTCGAAATTCAAGCTTTATGTCTGGAGCAAAACCGGCCCCGACGCCCTTCTTCTTGGTGGGAGCATTGACGCTGAAAAAATAGGTTCGGCTTCTCGGATACCATTGTCGACATCTGTAGAAAAGAAGAGATTGTGATCGGCGACTCGAGCTTGACGAACAACATCTCGTAAACTGGCAGCTCGTCGTCCGGGCTATTCCAGGCATCAATCCGAAACTGGTTCAGATCCACAATCGTGACCTGAACCGGGGACATTTGAGAGCTATGACCGAGCAGGTGAGACCACCTAGTAGAATGCTACAAAAGAGTTATCTCATATAGCAACCTCGCCAGAGAACCAGCACAGACCGAAATAATCAGCGCCAACTACGAGCAGGTGGTCAGCATTCCTGTTCTGTGCACGAAAGGACTCGGTTGTCGCTTCAAGATCGACCTTTTCTGCCAAATGTCGTGCTCAGCGGAAACCTGCAGCAGTCAATAAAATGTTTGTCATCAGAAACCGTCTCATACGGCAAGATTTCGATGCAAATGCACCCACACTGTTAACATAGGGTGAGGGAAGGGTACCAGGGAGACTGCAAAGCGTGATTGTCGCGTGGCGGGCTATCGCAAGGCCACAGTTTGCTGAGATGATCATGCCTACGACACTAGTTGAATGCTGGAAGACGGACCCGATCTGCTTGTGCGTTGTAGTGTCCCAGAATGAGACCGATGACATTGCGGAGGCTGCGGTGAACGTGTTCTTGCTCGTCAGGGCGATATAGCCGAGCTGCTTGTTGCTGTGGATAGGCCATTGAGAGTGCGTCGTCCCGGTGGACGTTGATGTTTCTGTCACAAGATATTGTTGGCTATCGCTGGTCCAAGCAAGGCATTAGTTCAACAGTGAGTCGACTTTAATTGGGACATCGACGAGGAGGCGGCCGTTCCGACTGTCGTAGATCTGAACGGAGTCGTAATACGCGGCGGCAGTGGCCGTCCGTCGGGCGAGAATTTGGCGACGGTGACAGTGTCGTTGCGATTGAAGGGGCCGAGCAGTCGCTAACTAGTCGACGGCGACCAGACGCAGGCAGTGTAGTCATCCGACCCGCTCGCGATGCTGGAGGGACGTCCACCGCAGACACCGCCCTCTTGTGTCCCCGGAACGCAGTCAGCTTTTCGTGGCTCTTCCTGCTCCACACCGTCACCTGTTGTACGTCCCACTCACGAGCCATTCCATCTCGTGACACTGCGGTGTCATAAACAGAACTTCCTGCATTCATTGGCGTCCCCACCTCCACGCCGTCTTCCATTCGCCAACGTCGAGTCTCTCTGTCCCCAACACCGCCCATGATGTGCTTCCAAACGAGGAAGGCGACCGAGTACATGCTATCTAGAGCATCGATTTTGATGTGTTTTGCCTGCTGTTGAACGGTGCTGGCGGGGGAACTGTTTGCACTCGCCGACTGTTTGGTCCCTGTCAGGATCACACTCTCGAATGTCTCGCCGATGTGCTCACCATTCATTGACCTCTCCGAGACATGTCACTGAGCGATGGAAGAAACGAGGCGCGGTCGTCCAGTGACGGTACGCTTTTGTCGCCTGCTGGCCCTGCTGTACAGGTGCCTCCTTATCGATATACATCAGCTCATACACTGATATTCATCTTTCAGCGCTGGTTCTCACCCCAATCCACACTACCCAAATTTCTGCAAGGATTCTACCGTTGCTACTCACCGTTCACAGTAGCTAATATGCGCACAGCAACGCATCATCTGGACCTTTATTTCTCTCACTCATCACCTCTCCACGTTTGCGCCCGCAGTCCCTTATCATGTCGTATTGTCCTTTCCCCTTTGCCACCACTAGTTTTGTGTCCTTACCTACGAATTGACAGTAAATTGTCCCCACAAGTACTACCGTCTCAGACGTTCTTGCCGCCGTCGACTCTTTTCCTCTTCCTCTTCAAGTTTCTAATCTTGTTATTAGTCTTGTCGTCTTGATCATCCTCTTCCCCTTCGAACTCACCATCAGCCTTCATTCACGGTCCAGCCCGAGCCGCGACCCACAGGTCAGCACTCGACAACCACGACAGGGCTTCTTTTGTCGCTCCCTCCCTTGTTCGTCTTTCCCTATACCAGTCATAAAGTGCATAACAAAATGTTTTGAAGCTTGTCTCACGAAGCGTGCCTCAGCCACAGGTACCAACGAATTTCATCTATAACTTCACTCAGCGGTAATCCAAGTACGCCTGGTAGTCCGAGTGTGCCTGCTAGTGACGATTGCTTCCGAAAAATGTCAGTTATAAACACATCATTGTCGAACATATTCTGACATCCTGTATATACGGGCTCGATGCATATAGTATTCTGTAATGTCTTTGGTGCATGGTGGAATTCCGCTCAAACACTGAGTTGTAGGCCGGTTGCCTTGCCCATGGTAGGAAGTTGCGTCTGAATCCCTCTTCGGGTTTTCTTGCACGACGGCCGCTCACTCGAAATCCGTCATTCCTTGTACACCACACCTTGAAGATTGCTCTATGCGTGACCACTCTCAATCACCATCAAATCAATTGGCGCGGGTTGCAGTCGTGGTGGCGACCTCCGAATTGTCGATAGACGCAATCGTTCTCGGGTTTTACCAGAACGAGAAACAACGAGGGAGTGAGTTACGCAGCAGTGGGGCCACTGCTCAAGGATGATGACAATGCATATTCACCCCTTCATTCTCGTCTTGGGATCAATAACAGTTCGTTGTGCTTTGTAACCGCTTTCTCCCTCCCCCTCTAATTAACCTCCGCCAGTGCCATTAGCAACAGGCTCCGACGGTCTTCCTTTTGATTTTGTATCAAAGTCACGATAGGAACATCACCTGCTCATAATACATCCGTTTATTCCACAAATGTAGAATCTGCTGTGCCCTGAGAAACAGTCTTTCGTGGAGCTCACCTTGACGGGCAGAGAGATGACGACCAGAGGTCGGGAAAGATGACTACGGTTCATACCCTCGGGGCTCACAACCGAGACCGGTCCATCTTCCGGAGGCCAACCCAGCATCGCAAAGGTAGGCTCGTCCACCTTCTTGAGGTGAGTTTTCGCCAACGTCCGTGTCATTCCAGGATATGTTCTGCAACTGCACTCATCTCAGTTTTCCGATGTCGCAAAGCAGTGACCGACGCCCGCTCCTATGCCCCCTCATTCCAATGCTTCGGAACGCAGTCACATTCATTATTGGCGGTGGACCGATTTGTAGAGGCGGCCCACCATGGTCAGTTGTGATCGTGTACGCGCTGCGGCGATAGGGTGCTCATGATCGATGAGCTGTTACTATGGTAGCTTACGCCTCGATGCAACCATCATCCTTGCGGACATTATCCAGAAGAAAGGTAACCTCGCACGCTTCACACATGCCATCCCACTGAAAAAGAGTCATTCTAGGCCAACGGACGTTCGTCGGCATGCGCATTCCCCATCATGAACTCGGTGGTCAATCACGCTCACATACAAGCCCCCCTGACAGAAATGGAAATGTAAGATGGACTGGAACTGTCCTGGTTAGTACATTGCAGAAACCTCCCTCTAGGACACCATCACACTCATCAAGCATATCCAAGACTTGCCCCTCTCACACACCAGCGAAACTGCCCGTCCATTCCATCATCAACGCCCATTTCGCCCTGTCGCTCAGTCCTATGCGGCGATATCCGACCGATTCGGCCTCCTGCGGCAGAACACGATTCTCCAACGTGAACTGGGATGGAGATGGTGTTGATCGTAGAGGGGCGCAGGCATAACGAGCAACTTTTATCTGAGCAGCGGGATGGCCAAGGTCAGGTTGTTGTTGGATCACGGCGTCAAAGTTTCGGGAGGCAGTCTTTGACGCAGTTGATTCGCTCATGATCATTGTCGTCCTTCCAGGTTTTTTTTCCTTAGGTCGGCCTTGGCACAGATGTAGGCTGTGGGTATAATCCATCAACTTACAATTTAAATGGTGAGTACGGCGTCGAAGATGGTCTCCGTCCAAGCGGAACTGGATGAAGCGCGCATCAGCGCATGCGTGAATACTGCAGGCACCGCAAGCATTGCAAATACGGTAGACACGACGGGCACACACACGACCGCTCCGACCTGTCCTCCGATTGGGACTCGGACCCGGAGATAGAGGCAGACGCACCGACACACCTCCACCAAAGGTCCCTTCACCGACTGAAAACTCGAGGTGGCGACGCTCCTCTACCTCGTGACCCTGACCGGCGCCTGGCTCTGCTCCCAAGACCGGAGGACAGAGGTGAACGTGAGGTGGTGGTTGAAGCGGTTTTTGTTTGATGAGGATGATCGCAATGTGAGGCGGATGTTTGTGCAGGGGGTTGTCGTTGGGGGGGGAACATGCGAAGGCGTCGCGTCGAGAGTGAATGCGGAAGCTCAAAAGAGAGAGGGGGGTTGGTTGTAGGACCGTTGCTGACGAACGATGTACGATTACGACCGTGGTCCGTTTGTCGTATAGGATGTCATTTAATGGGACCAGCCTCGCTCGAAAGGAACCGGTATGCATTTCCGTTAGTGTTCAGAGCAATGGAGACACCCCAAAGCGGGGCTCCGAAGGTGCAGATATCCCTGATATAGAACACCAACGAATGTCTAACCAAACGCGAGAGCGAGAGGCAACATCTCATATATTGCTCGCAGACACGCGCGCAAGTGGAATATGGGTCCTGTTTCCCTCCCCACTTCGTAAACTGTAGATCATATCCTCGAAAAGAGGTTTTCCTGAATGTTCTCCATTTCCGTTTCTTGTCTGCCTTTAGTCGGTTGGAGAACCTTGTGCTTTAAAGTGCTCAGAGATTCGCCGTTGCCACTGGGAGGGAGTGATGCATACGTCCCAGGTCCGGTTGGTAGTACATACCATGGTCACCAGTGCCAAGTGCTATCACTGGCGAGGAAACCCATTTGTGAGTCCGACGCAGGTCAAGCAGCCACGAGCGTAGATGAAATACTAGCTGGATATCGATAAGAACATTACATCACACCTGATCCACTCCTCGGCAGCGGCAGGATGCATATTTGGAGTGTTAGACATTCAAGGGGCTGTGGGATCAAGGTCGCAATTCAGAAAACAACTCGAGAGTGACCTCGGGCTAGACGTGCTGGATACAAGATCAACATCCGTTGCACCCAGGCTCGCAGTGAGAGTTTCGCGTCTGCATGAAGACAGGACATGCTCGATGTTCTCCTCCAACGTCAGGTTCTACTCTGCATGGCATGCGCAAGCGAGATAGAGTCCTGCAACATAGTAAGTCAGCCGAGGAGATATAGCGCACATTCGGAAGTTGCATACCAAGACTGTTCAATGACGCCAACGTCCACTGATTGCCTGGTCAATGCAACGACCAATGAGGTCGCCTAGCTGGGCTGTTCATAAGAATAAGCGCCAATGACACGAGGTGCCTGCGCAACCGAGAAGGGAGAAACGTGTTTATGAATCCAACTCTCTCTGTACCACCACTCGAGTTTGCCACCTTGCTTCTTGATCCTGGGAAACATACAGACATACACCATTCGCATAGATGTCGTCAATGCAAAACAGTGTGTAGCAGTTCTCAGGAGCGACTGTGGAATACTGACAATTCTGCAAGAAAATACGATAGTATTTGACTCCAAGCTTGGTGATGTGTGGGCACTTGCTTTCCACCCTGATGGAATGCATTTATTAAGTGGGAGTAGCCATGGGATTCGACGATGGCGAGTTGCAGATGGTAAACAGGTGGGAAAGCAGGAAATGGGCTTGACTGGCGCCATTTCTGTGTCAAATGACCACAAATGGGTGGTGAGCGGGACTCATCGGCAGGGAGCAAGTGTATGGGACGCCGAAATCCAAGAAAAGGCCATCCACGTGGAGGCTACAAAGTGGGTAGCGACTGTTGACATCTCGCCTGACAGTACCACGTTTGCCACTGGTACTGCTGAAGGTGACCATGAAGCAAACATTTGGAACATCACCACTGGGAAGAGATTGGTCGGCCCACTCCAACATGGCGATGACATTAAAGGAATTAAATTCTCCCCAAGTGGTGAACACATCGCCACTGCCTGCCGTGACGATCGGGTTCGTATCTTCGACAGTCGAAACGGCGACCAACTCATCACTATCGAGGCCAACATAGAACACACTTGGGTCTCAATCACTCCTGGGCCCCTTGCATGGTCGAACGATGGGGCGCAAGTTCTTGTTGCTTCTCGCGATAATAAAATTGTCGCTTTCAATTCATCCACTGGGTTTCAACTGGCTGAGTCAGAGAAGGTTGAGGAAGGCGGATTCAATGGGAGGCTCGCTCTAGCTGCCAATGGGAAGTTCCTCGCCACCTTCGCAGCAAGCACCATTTCATTCTGGGACACTTCAACACTTGCTTGGATTGGCCCTGCCATCAAGGACAGTCAAGACATATACTCAATTGCTCTCTCCACAGATGGTGTCTATGTTGCCACTGGAGCAGATGATGGGAAAATCACCATTCGCAATCTCAGTGGTATCCTTCCAGACTCGTATGGTCCATTTCATGTAAGTGTTTACGCATTTATGATGTTGGCATGTACACATTGTTATTCCTCTGTTTTAGGCGCCCAGTGAGGCTGAAGAAGAAGCTGATGGCCCCCAGCAACCAACGACACCAAGTCCACCCGAGCCGGAGAGTCACGCTAATGCCAGAGATGATGACCTACTCGAGGTACGACTTTGTCGCTTTCCTTTTCGACGCTGGTTTTCATCACGGCATAAGGCCGAAGTACCAACCAGTGCGCCTGAAGCCCTGTTCAATTTTGATGAGGTCTGTGCTCATTTTACTGTACTCTCGCTTTCGTGTTGATGCCACTGCAGGCACCGTCTGCTGCATCCTCTATCCATCATCATCAGGGTGCGTCAGGTTCGTCCCAAGCCATGTCACTGCCGTCAGACCTCCTGATTGTATCATCCCTTGTCCAGACGAACACTGCGATACTCCCGAGTCGTCTGGGGGCATCCAGATGGCCAAAAGGTGGCTGGAGAGAGTGAGCAGGAGGGGCGAAAAGACCCAGAGTTCGCATCATCCAGATGGCCGTTCCAGCGCGCCCAGTCGACCCGCCAACTCCCCATCCCGTTCGAACTCACCGGCGAGAGGGAATACTGCAAACGTGGGGCGTTCGTGGATGGCTGCAGCTAAGCGTAAGCCGGTGCGTGTTCTCTTCTTCGGTAGACGAACTGTATACCATGTGTCTGACGAACCATGCCAGCGAACGGTCGCATCAAGAATCCAACTCATAAAACCAGCCAAACAGGTTCGTCGGTTGTTTAGTCCGTTTGTCGGCGCCCATGCTTATCCCGAGTCAGCCTAAAAAGGGTACCAAGGCTGCTGAGGCCAGCCATTCAAACACGGATGCCTCCGCTAGCGGACAAAGTCCGGCAGACCCGACGAGAGCAGTCTCCGTATGTTTATGTCGTGGCGATAATTCACATCGAGACAGCTCACGTTTTATTAGGCACAGCAAACGCAAGATGCATCTCAACCTTTGGTCGTGCCATCGGGGTTCCATGTCGTGGTGCGCGTTCATCCTGTCCATTAACATTGATTGCTCGGCTCACGGCAGAATACAGCAGGAAGAAGCAGGCGACACTATGGTTGCGATCGCGTTCAAGTTACCCGCATGGTTGTTCTGCCGGTGCTCGTGCTGCCGGGGGTCAGTCAGCGAAGATGGGACGCATTGATGCATGTATGCGACGTTCATTTAGGAGTTTGGACATTTATCACACCGTTCTCCGTGCTGGAGGTGAACTGGAAGCTGTTACGAGTAGACACCATTGTTCATATGTTATACCCACTTCGCCGCTCATAAAGCTGAAGAAAGTCGACGTTTGTCGTCGTCCATCATCTCGATTTGATGTTCTGTTCGACGCTGTGATGGCTCCTGCTCATCCGATTCCGATTTCGCACTGCACAATTCATACCTCGACACAAGTGAGCAATGCAGAGTGAACATGGGACAATCAGAATACGTGATATGAGCATGCACAAAGAACATGGGTATATTGATACTGGTTATAGCTGGAGCGAGTGAACGATAGATGCAGCATTGCGAGGCAGTAAGTTATCCCATAACAGACCCAATTACAACAAACCACCAATCACGACCAGTATGGATGGAGGCGCAACACATTCATCATGGACGAATGGACGCGACACGACGCGCCTTGGGCTAATCTGGTATTCCCGTCCAAAGTCCACGTAGAGTCGCATCTTCAGTCCTCGCGAAAAAACGTGAATTATAAATCAATGCATTTGTCATTAATAGTCGGTAGATGTGCGTGTGATCAGATTAATCCATAAATGAAGGGAAAGAAAAAACAGTCGACCCCCCACACCTGTGGTCCCCATGATCTATGCTTGATTTTTGATGTATAGTCCCTATAATGATATCCCCTACCCATTCCTATTGCTCGCGCCACCTACGTAGACGCCTTCGGCAGTCATGACGGCCGCGTGCCCGCCGGGTGTCAACATGGCCACGTTTCCCGCTGATGTCGCGCTTGCTGTGAACCCGGTATGGGTGCGGTAGAGGGCACGGGTGGATCCGGAGGAGGATGCGTGTGTGGACCAGAAAGAGTCGTAGGTCAGTGCAGTGGGGGCGATGGACGTGGGTGTGGGTGTGGTGGATATGGGCGCAGTAGAGGCAGCGGTAGAGGCGGGGATGGGCAGTTGGGAAGGGGCGGCGAGGTTATGTGGCGCGGAGGCGGGGTGGGCGGTGGGGACGGAATAGATGGGCGTTGACGTGCCAAACAGGGGTTGAGGAGCGTACGCGGGAAAGGCAAAGCCAGGCTGTGGATGGCTCATGGGCGGCTGAGAGAGTTCGGCGTGGGGCGGGAAAGCGCCGGGGATGGGGATGGGGACGATGGGCTGAGAGGCAGGTGGGGATGTCGACGTCGACGTCGATTGGGGGACGGTCGCCGATGCAGATGGTTGATAGGACAAGGTCTGGTGGGCATGGGAGTGAACCTGCGCCTGTAGTTGTGCCAGACGCGCCAATACATTGGGATCCCACAGGTCAAGCCCGGACGGTGGACCGTTCGTCGACGTCGAGAGAGGTGCGATAGCCACGGGCGCGTGGACGGGAGGGTAAAACTGGGACTGTGACCAAGGCTGGCCGTCCACGTTCTCTGATGGGGATTGGGAAGGTGGCGAGACAGAACCTGACGACGAACCATCGTTGGCGGACGGCGATGGTCCCATAGGTTGATCAGCAGACTGGACAATGTGTGTCTCGGCGGGGACAGGTGGATAGATCACGGTCGCATAGTGGGGTCGCTGTCCGGCACCCTGTCGCATACTCTTGAGATGGGAGTGATGAAAGTAGAGGTTTTCGACTTCGTTGAGATTTTGTCGTTGCTGGTCCAAGCGCGATGGTGAACAACGAGACGGATCCGAGGACAAACGAGGTGTCACCCACCCAACCGTGCTCGACCTTGAGTTTGGCATATCGGAGACGCATCTGGAGTTGTTTTGAGAGCTGGCATGGTAGCGTCGGGACTAGGTAAGTGAACGAGGGGAGGGAGGGAAGATGAGACCGACGTGGTTTGCCTTTGCTCGTTCGAGCGTCTGCCTTTTTTTTCTCTGTTCGAGTTCGTTCGGCTGAGGAGGTGCCACGACGACCATTTTTTGTGGTGGAATGTGGTGTTGGATATTGTAAGGAAGGGCAAGTCCGGTCCGTGCCTTGGTAGCCACTTGCCTAAAATTACACTAAGACTACCTCAAATCTCTGCCCTGTGCCCCGAGTTCGTCTTTATTCAGGGGCTCGCTAATGAAATGTACGGCCAAGTCTCACCGCGGTAGCGGATGTTCTGGGCAGCAAGACGACTGTGCCTAGGCGACCTGCAGGGCCATGTCATATGGAACCCAAAAATCTCGCGGATACTCGGACTGCAGGTTAAATAGAATGTACATGTGGATCGCTGAGCGGTGTAGAGGATCTCGCTCGGTCATCAGCGTGGGCTATCTCCTCGTCCCGTGCTCGTTGAAATTAACGACGTGGGCAGCTGTCGTTGGTTAGAAATAGGGCAGGCTATGCCGGATGACCAGACGGTCCGATGCTGGGCAACGTCGGATGCGACTGGATCGCGTTTGTTCCAGGTACGGCCGATGATGATCTGCCTCGAGGCTGTCCGTGTTCACGCGTTCATCTGAATCATTCTTCGGGTAGTACTTATCTTTGCCTGGACTTTTCCAGGGTTTGTTTCTTCCCTGGAACTTCTAGATTCAGTACTTATCACGCTCGTCCCTCCTACTTCCTCTCTCCTCACTTTCTCCTCCTCTCTCCAAAACCCATCGCGAGCGAGGCTAGCGCTCACGATGGCGACAGTCCAAGTCACGTCGACAGTACCCGCACAGGCAAGTCCTTCCTCCCTCGCTCGTTCGTCTCGAGCCGGATGCTATTCTCTTCTTCATTAACCAATCGTTGCCGCCCTCGTACTTTTTATACAGGTCCGCACTGTGCGCGCTGCCACGACATTGTCTCCCACAACTGGACTGATGTATACCCGCCCGTGGCGTTCCTCGCCTCTCGCCCGCCCCACATTTTCGACCCTACCTCCCATCATCGCAGAGTCCTCCGAAGAGTCCCACGAAAGTGATTTCGACCCACCTGACACTCCACACGAGTTTGGACAGACCCATCGCTCGCCCTCCTCCTCGTCGATCCTGTCTGACACACTGGCAGCTTCTACATCGGGTTACGGCTCAAGGAATGCCAGTGGCTCGGCCTCCGCGCTTACGTTGCCCGAGGGCGAGGCAAGCACGTCCTCAATTTCGTTGCATGCCAGTTCAAGTACCCACGGGACGTCGTCACATGGCCATGGAAATTCCCAGCATCATCGTCCTGCACGTTTGACGAAATCACCGGGACGTCGTCCCTCCTCGGCTCAGGAACATCGTTCTCCCAAGAACGTAAGCGAGACGTCCATCACTCCCCTACCGCGCGCACGGACCGTCTCTCATGGCCACTCGCGGTCAGCGTCGTTCCTTGTCCATCCCGTCACTCCATCCCCAACGATACCCCAGGCCTACTCGCCCACTTCTCCATCCCCAACGCCCCCCGAGTCCGAACCTACTGCTTCCAAACAACCCTCAACTTCACGTGACCCTGCTTCGAATTGGATGTCATCCTCTCCCTTTGGCCCCGCGGCGATACCCAAGTTCTCGAGGCTCGCCATGGCCTCTCCTGCAGTCGTCATGCCAATCAGCGCTAGAGAGTATCGCAAGCGAAAAGTCAAGGGGTCGTCTGGAAAAGACCAGGACAAGGACAAGGACAAGGACAAGGAATCCCCAACATCATCGAATCACGTCACATTTACCGACAGCGCCATGTCGGCATCCCAGAATTCCAATAGTGTCCCACAAGTCACGGTTTCACCGCCCCCATCAGAAGACGTCCAGCCACCCCGTTCACCCCCCAGTGATGGCAGTCCTGATCGCCGAACCCAATCGCAGCCACAGGCCGACCACCCTCTTCCCAAACCTTTTCCACACACTCCCTTGTCCACCCAGTCCCAGCCCAGTCCCCCGATGGCTAAACACAAACGGTCCCGCTCGCGTCCAAACACCCCTCCCCGATCATCGCCTCTCGTTACCCACTCACCCATCTCTCCAAAATCCTCCACCGGTACCTTCTTTTCTCTCGCTTCTGCCT
This sequence comes from Butyriboletus loyo, assembly GCA_038093515.1. Taxonomy (NCBI): domain Eukaryota; kingdom Fungi; phylum Basidiomycota; class Agaricomycetes; order Boletales; family Boletaceae; genus Butyriboletus; species Butyriboletus loyo. The sequence goes on along the minus strand of JBBPSI010000020.1, from coordinate 140,914 downwards.
CTTCCTCGGAGGACGACATGACACCTCCACTTCATCCCCACGGCCCAGACGACCCAAACATGGCCAGTGCTGTCCCACCCGCCCGTCCTCGTCCCCGTCCCCGCCGCCGTAAATCCTACCCCGACCGTCTCTCCAACGGCGTCCGACTAAGCCTCCTCGAAGCCATGAACCGTCTTTCCCAGGAAAGCACCTCCCTAGATCGTCACTCCGCCCAGTCTCGGACCGACGGTACAAACCGACTCTCAATGGCGTCCCAAACGAGTGGCCACACGCTCTTTTATGACGTCGAAGCAGACGGGGAGGGTCGGGTAGTCAGTGGAGATCAGGATAGTCAGCAACACACATCCGTCTTGGCCACCCAAAGCCTCGAGGCTCTCTCCTCCACGCTCACCCGTACAGGCATCGAAGTCGTCCATCCCGTTGGCCGTGGTGACCTGGGCGCCCCGCCGGATGACGAGCGAAGGGGAAAACGCAATGTGCGCATGGTGCGTATATCGGATACCATCCAGGTGTCGCCGCCGCCAGGGCCTCGACGACGAAAATTGACCAAGTCACGACCGGCGCCGGCACGTGGGTCGACGCCTGGACCTGCGCCGAGGACGGGGTTGCCCACAGCCAAGGAGACAACAGTGCAGACGCAGAAACACGAACGTCGAGGGTCGTTCTTGCCGTGGATTTCAAAGGGGTCGTCAAGCGATAGCAAGGGTGGTGCAGCCGGCTCTCGTTCTGGGGCGGCTAGTGAGAGTGCAGGCGAGAGGCGTGGCGAAGACGGTCCCCCGTCGACACCAACCAAGGGTCTCGTCCACCCCAATGAGACCACCATTCCTACGCCTGCTCTCCATTCACCCGTCCCGATCGCAAACGGCTCGATATCGAGTCCAACGGAAGTCAAATCCAACAGTCCCACCAAGAAACCAATTTCTGATTCCCCAACGCCGACGCCGACGTCGACGCCATCCACGACCCCTCGCAAAGCCCGCCGATACACCTTTTCCTTGCTCCCCTCGCACGCCTTTCACCGATCCAAACACGAAAAATCCAACACCACCGGGGCCGACCTCGGTCCATATCAGCACGCCAACACCAAAGGTAAACCCAAGGAGAGCAGCATCAAAGCCGTCGAGAGCGGCACGGACAGTACCTCGACCAGTATTCGCACGATCACACAGGGCAGTCAGAGCACCCTCACGCCCACGTCGCCAGGGCTCTACGATCTCACCACGCTCACGTCGTCTGGGCAGAGCACGGGCTCGTCTGGCGTGCCGATGTTACGACGGTTGAATGCACAGGAAATCGCGACGGGGGTTGCATCTGCGCAGAGTGAATGGGACAGCGCACGCGACTCGACGCCGAGTTTGACCGCGAGTGGGAGTACGGCGACGTCGTCGAGCGGTCCTCGTACGATCCCGGTCCCTTCGATCGTCCGTCTCCTCGGTGGGGAACTGTTTGTTCCCCAGCCCTCTGGGCTCAAGGAATCCCACACAGATATGTTCGAGGAGGATGATTTGGAGGGCGTGCATAGTGCTGAGGAGAGAGAGCGGACGCCAAAGGTGTGTGTGCATCGGAGGCAGGACCTGCGTGCGGGTGCGGGTGGGGCGATGACGTTTGAGGAGGACGAGCGGACGCATTTACAGGCACGCTCGAACTCGGGGCTGAGTTTGAGCCCGAGCCCGCGTCCGGGTACGCCAAGTTCGACGCTGACGACGGCAACGGAGACATCGGGGTCGTACGTCTCGTTCAGCACCCTTCCCGCCTCGACCACGTCATCTTCGACCTCACCCTCGTTGACGATGGGCGACAAACGGGATTATGTGGTGTCGGTGCCTTTGGGAGGTGGGGGTAAAGGTGGTGATGGGGACGTTTGCACGTGTGCGTTATGTGGACAGTTGGTTCCTGCGTCAATGTCGCCGACATGTGAGCCTGATCAAGCGGAGATGCACCCCATGTTCACGGTCCCGCTCGTAACAGTTCCTGCGTCGGCCTACCCTCGAGCGAGAGACGCGAGTACGGCCATGGGCATGGGCACGGGAAGCGATGCGAGGTATGTGAGTCGACGAAAGGGCGAGGGGCATATATCGGTGCCTGTGCCAGCCGGTGTTGGTGTTGTGCCAGCGATGAACGGTCAAGGTCATCATCACAATCTCAACCACGTGCACGTCCATGTCAACGGGAGCGTGCCTGTACCCGCTGCCGCCAGGATGGCGATGGCGCCATCGCCGCCTCCATTGGCATCGCCGCCAAAAGTGAGGAAGCGTCGTCGGCCACAGACGGCTCCTCCCGGTATGGGAGCCGCTGAATCCAAGTTTATCGAGGGTACGAGGTTGATGCATGTGCGCGAGGGGACTGGCGACGGTCATGTCGGCATCGGTGTTGGGGGTGACCGCACGACGAAGTACAGGGCCGGGAATGGGAGTGGGGGCAGTGGGGAATCCAAGTTCAAGACGGTGCTCAAGGGATTGTTGAGATGGCACGGTTGAGAGGGATCGTTTTTTTTGGGGTGCGTGGTGTTTTATTGTCGTCTCTGGCATACGGACTTGGGTTGTGGGTTTGATTCTGATGATGGTACGATTTTCAGATCGAGTGGAAATATATCCTATATGTGAACGATGAGCGGTGATCGGCCGGTCGCAGAGACGTGTGGGTCGCCGATTAGTAGATGTCATGATTCGTCGGGATGCTGTCGACTGACTGACGCTGACGCTCCTTTTGTTTGATTTTCGACTTGTTGGTTTTTGATACCTTGATCATATAACATACCTCGGTTGACTTTTTACCCATTAATTAGTACTCTCGTCGCGTTTTTTTTTTTTTTTTTTGATAGCTTAGACTCGACCTTTTGGATTTTGACGCTTGATGGGTGATATATTCGACTGGGAGTGTTCGTTTACCCCCTCCTTCCTTTCCCTCCCTCCCTTTCTTCTTCTTGGCTCGTCACCCCGTATGGCAGTATCACGTGCGTTGTACGTTGATATGCGCTCAAGGTTACGGTCGGTTCGTCGTCGTGGAGTTTGTATAGAAGCCTTTTACGTGTGCAGCTGTATGTTATTCGTCGTGCGTGCGTGCGAAAAGCGCTCTCGAGAAAAAATATATGTCGTGGATCCGTACGTCTCGGTCCAAGAGGCTGTCGAGGCAAGTAGCGTAGGAAGCACAGCGGCGTTTCTATCGTTCCCCGCGCTATCTATGTAACGTCTCGGACGACCTTTCGTCTGTGGATGCATGCGGTCATCCGGTGACTGACTCGTCGAAATAAAGGTACGACGACAGGAGACCTATATAGGAATCCTACCGATGGCGTGACAGCGCTGTTTCATTCGATCGTATGCCTGATCGTCGAAAAGCGGGGTCACCAGATCAGCACGGCTAATGCAGTCGTCCGTGATCTCATCGATCTCATCGATCTCATGATTTGATTTATCAGCCATCGAGACAGGTCATGGATACGGAGACATGGCTGTCTATAATACGCGAATCATATCATAGGGGTGGGTGGTGTTGTATTGTATACGCTGGTTGGTGATGGTGTACGAGCTCGGTGGGGGGTGTCCAACGATCGACGTTTCTGGGCATTGGAATTATAGGCGACGCGATCCGCTATGGGGCGTCGTGTACCGAACGTCGTTTCTGGTGACCTTCATGCAAGCCCGATGCTCTGCTAGATCTAGGATGGATCTGGCGACGGCAGAGGAGAGCCTGCCTCGATGAGCCACTCGGCAAATGATATGATCAGAGGTAATGCTCTGTGGCATCATAATACCACGACAGGCATGAAGCCCAGGTTAATTGACGAGGTAGAAGCTAGCCCCGAGATCGAGGAGACATGAGATCATCTATGACTCTGCCGTGCATGAATGTGATACGAAGCAACGTCGTTTGGCCTATTGATGTCCCTCGCAAATCGCAGTCTGCTTCTCGTAACTGCTTTACCTTGTCTCCAAATCGATTCTGCCATCCGCTACTGCAAAAACGATGGAGAGTGCTATTCCCCTGCTGGATCGCCACAGGATGGTATGGTGTGATCGATGGCGTACCGGCTGGGTGACCCGTGCTAAAATACGCCAAGGAAGAATACCCACCCGTTCTCGAGCGCAAGTTGCAATAGTGTTTCTCCCGACGAGACGCGGGCATGTACATTTCCCAAGAGCGGCGAAGCTACCTCTGAAATGTCTGCCAAATCAGGCCCGTGCATCGTCGCCACCGCTAGTCTGCGATCGACGACTCGCGCCCTAATTATCGACCAAGAAAGGGAGTGTAACGATTGCGTGTTCTTCCTGGCCCAACACCCAGTCGTGAAGTTGACAATGTCCACGGGCACTTTCAGCGCCTTGAGAGGCGGGCCAGGACAAGCAGCTGGAACGAAATTGCTCATGTGCAAGGAATTCCGACCCCAAGATCCGAGAGATCGGGCTCGTGAGCTTCCCATCTGAGATCTGGGAGTCATAAAGAACACTGCAGACTGGTTACCTGACAACTACAAGATACTGAACAGCGCACGGAGTTGAAAGTTCTAAAAGGAAATCTTTGGATGGGTGACAAAGGTTCAAGCTCCGCTTCCCCGGGTTTTCAATCACCGCAGCGCCCGGATGTGTGACCCGAGCGTGACATTGTACCACTGGAAACGCCACCAAAGCTTGTTCCACAGCAAAGAAAATGCGCAGTTTACTGCACTAGGAATACAGAGTGTGTATGTTTCGAGCCTAACAGGCATGGTTGTGAAAGGATTTACTGTTTGTTTGTTTTTGCGCCAAAGTAATATCGTGAGATCGCAGAACCCTAACCTCGGGCGAGCACGCCAGATAGCGATGACGATGTCGCGATCCTGTGGATTTGAACACAGCTTTTGTGTGACAAGGGGTATGACCGAGCGCTCCCTTATATATATATCAGACCCTCTGATTTTGTTGATCCCGCCTCTTCAACCCACCACCACCACCACACCAATGGCACAACTCACCACACCCTCAACCGAAACCATCACCGAAACCTTCAACCTCATCGTTCAGAAGGGTAAACATATCCCCCCTCTCTATCCATCCGATCATTGACATATAACTCCCACTCCCCCTCTCCCTCACAGGCATCGAAGGCGGGTTCGCCCCGCCCACGCCCACCGAACGCTATCTCATCACCCGCGCCCCCCGAAGCAGCATCTTCATCATCTCCAGACACGATCGCGATCGCGGCACCCCCGACCTCGAACTCATCGTCGAACGCAATCTCCGCGTCTCCGACTATGCCAAGTCCATCATCCGCCTCCAAGAGATCCTCGCCCAGATCCCGACTCAGCATGTCGGCGCACAGGACATTTATGGGAGGAACACGAGCATCGTACAGGTCACAGATGCGACCAAGTTGCAGGATCTACGCAAATCGGGGGTAAAGGCGGGAGAAGGGATTCCGTATCCGACGGAGGAGCAAAAGGTCTTGTTTGATGAGGCGGTGACGATCGTCGAGAAGTGGGGAGCACCGAAAGGACCTAGCCAATAGACGTGTCCTGGACGTTCGACGGTTTACAACAAGTCTTGGTTCGGAGAGCAGATCTTGTACGAGCACGGGCGGGAAGTAGATTAGTACGTGACGAGTCGATTGTGCATTGAAATGTATCGAGCACGAGTAAATTAACGGTGTTCCTATGTAAACGACACTCGGGTATCATCACGATATCAGTGATAAATGATCTCAACCCGTCCCAGCTTCGACAACTCCCCCGGCGGGCCTCGCCTGCGCGAGCTCCACATCACACCCCTCCCCCACCTTAGCCTTATCTGAATCCTCGATCCGACCCAAAAATACCGACGCCGAACACCCCACCCCCAACCAAGGCATCAACGACAGGAAAGCCCACCTCACCCCATCCAAAAACGCATCCCTCACCACGCCCTGCACCGCGCTCGGTAACCCATCCAAACTCGTCACCGATGACAACCCCCCGCTGTCGAACAGCGACGCGAGCGTAGCGAGGTCCGACGCGGAGAGCGCGCCAGTCTCGGCGAGCGAAACGAGTTGCGCGCCAACGTAGTCCTTCACTTTGGCGTCGAGGATCGTGAAGCATTGGGCGAGACCGACCGTACCCCCGAACGCGCGGAACTAGAAAAACAACCCCCCCCCAAAAAAAAAAAAACCCCCCAAAAAAGAAGGGTGGGAGCGGGTGAGTACACGAGAGAGAACGACAGAGTGATCGCAAACGGACAAACAACAGCATCGCGTTCGTGATCGCGACATGGTTCGGTTTCGTGAATCGTGCGTGGATCACCAACGGGGTGGCGGTCATGCCGACGCCGACGCCCACCATCGCCATGAATCTGTGACGCAGGAACCGCCGGTTAGACGACACGATGCAGATGCAGACGCAAAGTAGGTTCCGAAACTCACCCGTTCACTTGACTTTGTATGTTTCGCTGTATGGCCATCTGGATCAGTCCTACGCCGACCGTCATGATCACGTTCCCAAATACGATGGGATATATGGGCTATCGTCAAACACGGCTGAGCGCTCGTTCTCTCCTTTCACGACAATACCATCGGCATCGACGAACCTGTCTGAACAACTTGATCATCCGAATCGAGAGCAACGACCCTCCTCCCTGTTCACAACATGGGACCCATCCGTCAACGAACGAACACACGCATATACGGGGGTGGAGAAACACGCACGAGACCCGGCGAGAAGTAAAGCAATTGAATCCCAGCCTGAGCAGGCGGGAGCCCAGTCACCACCGTCGCAAAGATCGCCACGAAATAAAACATGACAAACATGACGATGCCCGAGATGAACGCGCCGTATTGTAACACGCACATGTCGTATGAGGTGAACATCTCGATCGGGAGCATCGGGCGTGCGCGGAAGACGGCCGTGTACCTGGTGCGGATCTGGCTGGTCGGGCCAGTGCTGGTGCCGTCGGGCGACCGTCGTTCAAGGAGAATTTCCCAGAAAAGGCAGAGCGCGATCAGGAGTGTACCGAGGATGATGTTGACGATCACCCGTGCACTCTTCCAGTTGTCGTCCGGCCCCCAGTTGAGTGCAAGCAAGACGAGGACACCACCGCTGATGAACAGAAAGGTGCCGACCCAGTCGATCAGGGCGAGTTTGGAGACCCAAGTGTCCATGGTGGTGGCCATCGGTGTGCGGCGAGAGCTCGGGGTCGGATTCGGGGTTGCGGCTTCGAGTCTGTCGTCGTCATTGTTGGGACCATGCACGTGAGTTCGGTTGCGGAGCATGAGAAAGCACAGGAGCATGGCGAGCACGGTGCACGGCAAACTGAAAATGAAAACGAGGATGAACACAACGAAGCGTCGCTCTCGGTGTCAGAGTGCCTCACTTGATCGCAAACACCCAACGAAAGCTGGTCGCGACAAGAAGCCCGCCAACGACAGGCCCGATGCTGAAACCAACAAAATAGAGCAAAAACATCATCGATTGCTGGATATTGTTCTCGTTGAGAGACACCGTGTCGGACATGAGCGTTCGAACGATCTGTGACCGCCCAAAACAGGGGACGAGAAGAGACCGCGGTAAAGTAGATGTGAGAGACTACAATGGTACGACGAGGAAAGGAGCGTACAGTGAGGAGCCCGGCGGCGCCTATGCCAGCGATACCTCTCCCTGCGAGGACCATGGGCATATTCGCTGCGCCCGTGCTAAGCGCACTCCCCACGAGGAAAAACAACAACGAGAGCTGAAGCCCGAAATGGCGTCCATAAACGTCGGCGATGGAGGCAAAAAGGGGAAGGAAGACGGTGGAGGCGAGGAGATACGATGTACCGATGTAGCTGGTGTGAATAAACGATGGATTTGAATGGATTCGTTTTTTTTTTACCTCACAGAGCAGGACTGACCTTTCGAGCGAGAGCGCGTTGAAGACGGACTGCGTGAAAAAGGTCAGTCGACAGGGGGTGGCGACAAGGAACGTTATACCACTGACCGCAATCCGACTCTGTGCCGTCGCGACGACTACAAACACATGAGCGGGAACCCACACGCACGACCATTGTGACCGAATGTTGACGAATGAGCGTACATAGCGTACATACCTGTATAATCGAGCGTCTCCAGCGTCACGGGAAGGACCAACGCTACCATCAACTTCCAATCGACCGACTTCCAGAAACCGGGTTTCGGATGAGAAGCGGAAGCCTCGGTAGGCGCATCTATGTATGTATGTAGTGTAACAGCGGACGACCGCCGGGTCAGCACGCTGACGAGCCCATCCCGGGCCCGGGCTCTCCCACTTACCTCGAGTCTGAGTGCCTGATCCATCGTCGACATCCTCTGGCCGAGCGTCCTTTGGGTCTGTTTTCCGAGAGAAACGTTTCATCGATGATTTATGAGGGGGAGTGGGAGCGACATCGTACAACGACCTGATCTTGAGTACTTATGGGACTCGTCTTCATCCCAGTCAGGCGAAGCCACAGCGCGTTCAAAGCCCGCCGCACAGCGTCGCATACGAAAAAAAGGAAACGAGAACGTGGAAATGGAAATGGAGCTGAAGTGTCAAGCCTGTGGAGTACCAGGAGGCAACACAGCCTGGTGTGATCCGTCGGCACAGATCGTGAACAAAGTTCAAATGTTTACTGGATAGCCTTGTGCACGCAGCAGCGATCGGTGTCCGTGGCTGAGGGGAGGCATTGCGCTTCCATCCACACTGGTGATCCTGTCAGTGGACTTGATTCCGATCCATCACGGCCTTCTCATCGGACCGACAACTTTTGCTACAACCGTCATCTTCTTTCAGAAAAAGAGTATCCAGTGTCGCCGAATGCGAATGAACGTGTCCCGCAAGTGGAATCCGGGATGGGCTACCTATGTTCCAATAAACGACAAGCGTCGACTTTCTGGCCTCCTTATCTTGAACGTGGAAAAGACATCTCAGTCCGCGTCTGCACGCTAATTGGAAATTAGGCACGCTGCTATGCCTTGGAATGTCTCGCTAACTGAATATGGTGTTATCGCGGGGGATCCATCCACGTTGAGAAGATGCGTGCATGGTTTTGTACTTGCAATTTGCATCGGCCCATTTCTACCGAGAGGACGACGTTGACTGGACCACGAACCGGGTACAAGTTTGCTTCCCATGTAAACAACGATATCCACTCACAAGGACTTCGAGTTCACTCCACGCGCGGAGAACGGCGTAATAAATGTCCAAACTCGTGCATACATCGATCAATGCGTCCCATCTTCGCTGACCGAGCTCCGGCACAACATCCATAAGGGTAACTTGAACGCGATTGCAACCGTAGCGTTGCCTGCTTCTTCCTGCTGTATTCCACCGTAAGCCGAGGGATTAGAATTAACAGACACGGTGAACGCGCACCACGACATGCACCCCCGTTGGCACCACCAAGGGTTGAGATGCATCATTCGCTTGCTGTGCCTACTAAACGTGAGTTGTGCGAACTGTCGCCACGACAAACACATACGGGAACTGCTCTCGTAGGATCTCCAGGACTCTGTCCGCTGGTGGAGGCATCCACGTTCGAAGGGCTCGCCTCAGCAGCCTTGGTACCCTTTTTAGGCTGACTCGGGATAAACATCAACGCCGACAAACGGACTAAACAACCGACGAACCTCTTTGGCTGGTTTTATGAGTTGGATTCCTGATGCGACCGTTCGCTGACATGGTTCGTCAGACACATGGTACACAGTTCGTCTACCGAAGAAGAGAATACACACCGGCTTACGCTTAGCAGCAGCCATCCACGAAGACCCCAGGTTTGCAGTATTCGCTCTCGCCGGTGAGCTCGAACGGGATGGGGAGTTGGCGGGTCGACTGGGCACACTGGAAGGGCGATCTGGACGCGAACTGTTGCTCTTGTCACCCCTCCTGACGACTGCCTGCAGCCACGTTTTCGCCATCCGGATGGCCCCAGACGACTCGGTAGTATCGTAGTGTTCGTCTGGACAAGGGAGGATACAATCAGGAGGTCTAGCGGCAGTGACATGGCTTGGGACGAACCTGACGCACCCTGATGATGATGGATAGAGGATGCAGCAGACGGTGCCTGCAGTGACATCAACACGAAAGCAAGAGTACAGTAAGATGAGCACAAACCTCATCAAAATCGAACAAGGGTTGAGGTGCGCTGGTCAGCACCTCAGCCTGATGTTGTGATGAAAACCAGCGTCGAAAAGGAAAGTGACAAACTCGTACCTCGAGTAGGTCATCATCTCTGGCTTTGCCATGGCTCTGGGGGCCATCAGCTTTTTCTTGACTAGGTGCCTAAAACAGAGTAATAACGATGTGTACATTACGCAACATGTCAACATCATAGAGGCATAAACACTTACATGAAATGGACCATACGAGTCTGGAAGGAGCTCACCAAGATTGCGAATCATGATTTTCCCATCATCTGTTCCAGTGGCAACATAGTCGCAGTCTGTGGAGAGAGCAATTGACCGTATCTTGTGAGTGTCCTCGATGGCTGGGCCAATCTGAGCAAGTGATGATGTGTCCCAGAACGAGATGGTCCTTGCTGCGAAGGTAACGAGGAACTTCCCATTGGTGGCTAGAGCGAGCCTCCCACTGGATTGGTGTTCTTCAACCTTCTCTGACTCAGCCAGTCGAAACCCAGTGGATGAATTGAAAGCGACAATTTGATTATCTGGAGAGGCAACAAGAACTTGCTGTCCGTCGTTCGACCATCCAAGGGGCCCAGGAGTGGTTGAGATGAATTCAAATCCCATGGTGGTCTCGATGGTGATGAGTTGGTCACCATTTCGACCGTCGAATATGCGAACCCGAGAGTCAAAGCAGGCAGTGGCAATTTGTTCACCACTTGGCGAGAATTTAACTCCTTCAACATTGTTGTCATGTTGGAGTGGGCCAACCAATCTCTTCCCAGTGGTGATGTTCCAGATGTTTACTGTACAGCGACCACCTTCGGCAGTACCAGTGGCAAACGCGACACTATCAGGCGAGATGTCAACAGCCACCACCCAGTCTGTGCCCTCCACATGAATGGCCTTTTCCTGGATTTCGGCGTCCCATACACTTGCTCCTTCGTGCTCAGTCCCGCTCACCACCCATTTGTGGTCCTTGGACACGGAAATAGCGCCAGTGATGCCCATTTCCTGCTTTCCCACCTGTTTACCATCTGCAACTCGCCATCGTTGAATACCATTGCTACTCCCGCTCAATAAATGCATTCCATCAGGGTGGAAAGCCAGTGCCCACACATCACCAAGCTCGTCGCCGCCATCAAGCACTATCATATTTTCTTGCTGAATTGTCAGCATTGCACAGTCACTCCCAAGGACTGCTACCCACTGTCTTGTGTTGACGACATCCTTGCGAATGGTGTGTCCGTAGGTTTCACAGTATCAAGAAGCAAGGTGTTGAAGCTGAGTGGTGGTATGGAGAGAGTTGGATTCATGAAACACGTTTCTGCCTTTTCCGTCGCGCAGCCACCTCGTGTCTTTGGCGCTTATTCTTATTCCAGCTAGGCGACCTCATTGATCGTTGCATTGACCAGCCAATCAGTGGACATTGATAGTGAACGCGGTCTTACTGTGCAACTTCCGATCGCGCATTCTATCTCCTCGGCTGACTTACAAACTTGCAGAACTTTGTCCCGATTGCGCGTGCCACGCGGAGTAGAACCTAGCCCAGATAGCTCATCAAGGCCTTGAATGCATCCACGAATCTGTCCCCTTGGTTGCTGGCGAGATGTTGGAGGAGAACATCAAGCATGTCCTGTCTTCATGCAGACGCGAAACTTCGTGGATATATATTGGCAAAGGCGGCAAGCCTGGGTGCATCGGGTTTGTATCCGGCAGGTGTAGCCCGAGATCACTCTCGAGTCGTTTTCTGAATTGCGACCTTGATCCCACAGCCCCTCGAATGTCCAACACTCCAAATATGCATCCTGCCATGCCGTTCTCTACGTTCATGAATGTGGCAGACGCATCAAGTGGGTGGATCAGGCATAATGTGACGTTGTCATTGATTTCCAGCTAGTATTACATCTACGATCATGGCTGCTTGACTTGCGTCAGACCCACAAATAGGTTTCCTCACAAGTGATGACGCATGGTATGCACTACGAACCGGACTTGGGACGTATGCATCACCTCTGAGCACTTTAAAGTACAGGGTTCCTCCAAGTGACTAAAGCCAGCTGAGAAACGGAAACGGACAAATGCAGGTCATCCAGGAATGTCTCTTCTCGAGGATACGATGTACAGTCTGTCTATGAAGCGCGGAGGGGGAGACCAGCATCGGAAGACAAACCACATCATGGAAGCCATCAAGGATGGTTCTGAATGCTAACGGAAAGACCTACCGGTTCCTTTCGACCACGGCCGGTCCTACCAAATAACTCCCATCTCCGTAGTAAAACGATGACATCCTATACAACAAGCGGACGACGATCGTAATCGTACATCGTTCGTCAGCAACGCTCCTACAACCAACCAACCAACCAACGCCCCTTTCTCTTTCGAGTTTCCGCATTCACTCTCGACGCGACGCCTTCGCATGTTCCCCCCCCAATGACAACCCCCTGCACAACGACCCGCCTCACATTGCGATTATCCCCACTAAACAAAAACCGTTCCAACAATTGCCTCACATTCTTCTCCGTCCTCTGCATCTCGTACCCGTCCACCCCCTCGCCCCACACAGCCGGGTTTACCGTCGCGTTATCAAGACTGACATGGAGTGCGTCGAACGCTTTGCCGACCGCAAAGGACCCGATGCGGTCTTGGAGGCAGCAGAGCGAGGCGCTGCCCAGGGTCATGAGGTAGAGGAGCGTCGTACATAATGTTGAACACCATTTTCAGAACCGAAACGTCGATTCATTGCAACGAGTCCTTGCCCTATAAATCTCGAGCTCGGTCTCGTTCGGCTCCATCATTTTTTACCCACCGTCAACAAGATCTGCTGTAGTACATTTACGACATCGACGTCGACATCCCCACCCGCCTCTCAGCCCATCGTCCCCATCCCCATCCCTGGTGCTTTCCCGCCCCACGCTGAACTCTCTCAGCCGCCCATGAGCCATCCACAGCCTGGCTTTGCCTTTCCCGCGTACGCCCCTCAACCCCTGTTTGGCACATCAACGCCCATCTATGCCGTCCCCACCGCTCACCCCGCCTCCGCGTCACATAACCTCGCCGCCCCTTCCCAACTGCCCATCCCCACCTCCACCGCTGCCTCCACACCAACGTCCATCGCCCCCGCCACACTCACCTACGACTCTTTCTGGTCCACACACGCCTCGTCCTCCGGATCGACCCGTGCCCTCTACCGCACCTATACCGGGTTCACAGCAAGCGCGACATCAGCGGGAAACGTGACCATGTTGACACCCGGCGGGCACGCGGCCGTCATGACCGCCGAAGGCGTCTACGTAGGTGGCGCGAGCAATAGAAATGGGTAGGGGATATCATTATAGGGACCATGCATCAAAAATGAATCATAGATCATGGGGACCACAGGTATGGGGGGTCGACTGTTTTTTCTTTCCCTTCATTTATGGATTAATCTGATCACACGCACATCTACCAACTATTAATGACGAATGCATTGATTTATAATTCACGTTTTTTTCGCGAGGACTGAAGATCCGACTCTATGTGGACGTTGGACGGGAATACCAGATTAGCCCAAAGGCTCGTTGTGTCGACGTCCATTCGTCCATGATGAATGTGTTGCGCCTCCATCCACACTGGTCGAGATCAGTGGTTTGTTGTAATTGGGTCTGTTATGGGATAACTCACTGTCTCGCAATGCTGCATCTTTCGTTCAGTCGCTCCAGCTACAACCAGTAATGATCTATTACGTTTTTTTTGTGCGCGACAATACTCACGTATTCTGATTGTCCCATGTTCACTCCACTTTGCTCACTTGTGTCGAGGTATGGGTTGTGCAGTGCGAAATCGGAATCGAATGAGCGGAGCCATCACGCCATCGGACAGGAACATCGAATTGAGATGATGGACGACGATGTTGACTTCTGCTTCAATTATGAGCGGCAAGCTGGGTATAAGTTTGCTTCCTATATACACAGTGATATCTACTCGTAACAGCTTCGAGTTCACCCCACGCGCAGAGAACGGCGTAATAAATGTCCAAGCTCGTGCATCAACGTCGCATGCATGCATACATCGATCAATGCGTCCCATCTTCGCTGACCAAGCTCCGGCACAACATCCATAAGGGTAACTTGAACGCGATTGCAACCGTAGCGTTGCCTGCTTCCTCCTGCTGTATTCCACCGTGAGCCAAACAATCAAAATTAACAGACACGGTGAACGCGTACCACAACACGAAACCCCGTTGGCACGACCGAGGGTTGAGATGCATCATTCGCTTGCTGTGCCTAATAAAACATGAGTTGTCTCGACGTGAACTGTCGCCATGACAAACACATACGGGAACTGCTCTCGTAGGATCTCCAGGACTCTGTCCGCTGGTGGAGGCATCCACGTTCGAAGGGCTCGCCTCAGCAGCCTTGGTACCCTTTTTAGGCTGACTCGGGATAAACATCAATGCTGACAAACGGACTAAACAATCGACGAACCTGTTTGGCTGGTTTTATGAGTTGGATTCCTGATGCGACCGTTCGCTGACATGGTTCGTCAGACACATGGTACACAGTTCGTCTACTGAAGAAGAGAATACACACCGGCTTACGCTTAGCTGCAGCCATCCACGAAGGCCCCAGGTTTGCAGTATTCACTCTCGCCGGTGAGTTGGATCGGGATGGGGAGTTGGCGGGTCGACGGGGCGCACTGGAAGGGCGATCTGGATGATGCGAACTGTTGCTCCTGTCACCCCTCCTGATGACTGCCTGCAGCCAAGTTTTCACCACCCGGATGGCCCCAGACGACTCGGGAGTATCGCGGTGTTCGTCTGGACAAGGGAGGATACAATCAGGAGGTCTAGCGGGGGTGACATGGCTTGAGACGAACCTGACGCACCCTGATGATGATGGATAGAGGATGCAGCAGACGGTGCCTGCAGTGGCGTCAACACGAAAGCGAGAGTACAGTAAAATGAGCACAGACCTCATCAAAATCGAACAGGGCTTCAGGCGCACTGGTCGGCACCTCGGCCTTATGCCGTGATGAAAACCAGCGTCGAAAAAGAAAGCGACAGACTCGTACCTCGAGTAGATCATTATCTGCGACTTTGCTGCGGCTCTCAGGCTCGGGCGGGTTTGGTGTTGTCAGTTGCTGGGGGCTATCAGCTTCTTCTTCAGTAGGTGCCTAAAGCAGAGGAATAACGATGTGTATATTATCCAACATGCCAACATCACACATGTGTAAGCACTTACATGAAATGGACCATATGAGTCTGGAAGGAGATCACCGAGATTGCGAATCGTGATTTTCCCATCATCTGCTCCAGTGACAACATAGACACCATCTGTGGAGAGAGCGATGGACCGTATTTCTTGACTATCCTTAATGGCTGGGCCAATCTGAGCAAGTGTTGAAGCATCCCAGAACGAGATGGTGCTTGCTGCGAAGGTAGCGAGGAACTTCCCATTGGCAGCTAGAGCAAGCCTCCCACTGTATTTGTCTCCTTCAACCTTCTCTGACTCGGCCAGTTGAAACCCAGTAGCTGGATCGAAAGCCACAATTTTATTATCGCGAGAGGCAACAAGAACTTGCTGCCCATCGTTCGACCATGCAAGGGGCCCAGGAGTGATTGAGACCCAAGTGTGTTCTATGTTGGCCTCGATAGTGATGAGTTGGTCGCCATTGCGACTGTCGAAGATGCGAACCCGAGAGTCACTGCAGGCAGTGGCGATGTGTTCACCACTTGGCGAGAATTTAATTCCGTTAAGATTATCGTCGTGTTGGAGTGGGCCGACCAATCTCTTCCCAGTGGTGATGTTCCAAATGTTTGCTTCATGGTCACCTATGGCAGTACCAGTGGCAAACGTGGTACTGTCAGGCGAGATGTCAACAGTCGCCACCCACTTTGTACCCTCCACATGGATGGCCTTTTCTTGGATTTCGGCGTCCCATACACTTGCTCCCTTGCGCTGAGTCCCGCTCACCACCCATTTGTGGTCTTTTGACACAGAAACGGCGCCAGTCAAGTCCATTTCCTGCTTTCCCACCTGTTTACCATCTGCAACTCGCCATCGTCGAATCCCATTGGCACTCCCGCTCAATAAATGTATTCCATCAGGGTGGAAAGCCAGTGCCCACACATCACCAAGCTCGTCGCCGCCATCAAGCACTATCATATTTTCTTACTGAATTGTCAGCATTGTACAGTCACTCCTGAGGACTGCTACGCACTGTCTTGCGTTGACGACATCCTTGCGAATGGTATATATCAGTAGGTTTTGCAGAATCAAGAAGCAAGGTGTTGAAGCCGAGTGGTGGTACGGAGAGAGTTGAATTCATGAAACACGTTTCTTCCTTTTCCATCGCGCACTGGCCGCCTCGTGTCTTTGGCGCTTATTCTTTTTCCAGCTAGACGACCTCATTGATCGTTGCATTGACCAGCCAATCAGTGGACATTGAACGCGGTCTTACTGTGCAACTTCCGATCGCGCATTGTATCTCCTCGGCTGACCTACAAACTTACAGAACTTTGTCCCGATTGCGCATCCTACGTGCAGTAGAGCATAATACAGATAGCTTATCAAGGCCTCGAGTGCATCCATGAATCTGTCCCCTGTGTTGCTGATGAGACGTTAGAGGAGAACATCAAGCATGTTCTGTCTACATACGGACGCAAGCTGGTGGATATGTATTGGCGAGGACGGCAAGCCTAATGTTGATCTTGTATCCAGAAGGTCTGACCCAACCTCGCTCTCGAGTCGTTTTCTGAATTGCGACCTGATCTCACAGTCACTCGAATGTCCAACACCCCAAATATGCATGCTGCCAGTGCCGTCTTCTACGTCCACGAACGTGGTAGGCGCGTCAGGTGAGTGGATCAGGCACGATATGACGTTGTCAATGGCTGCTTGACTTGCGTCATACCCACAAATAGGTTTCCTCACCCACCAGTGATGACGCATGGTATGTACTACGAACCGGAATTGGGACGTATGCATCACTTTAAAGTACAAGGTTCCTTCAAGTGACTAAAGCCAGACGAGAAACGGAAACGGACAAATGCAGGTCATCCAGGAACGTCTCTTCTCGAGGATACGATGTACAGTTTGTGAAGCGCGGAGGGGGAGACCAAAATCGGAAGACAAACCACATCATGGAAGCCATCAGGGGTCGTTCTGAACGCTAACGGAAAGACCTACCGGTTCCTTTCGACCACGGCTAGTCCTACTAGATAACTTTCATCTCCGTAGTACAACGATGAGATCCTATACAACAAGCGGACGACAATCGTAATCGCACATCGTTCATCAGCAACACTCCTACAACCAACCAACCAACCCCCCTCTCTCTTTCGAGTTTCCGCACTCACTCTCGGCGCGACGCATTCGCATTCTCCCCCCAATGACAACCCCCTGCACAAAGACCCGCCTCACATTGCGATTATCCCCACTAAACAAAAACCGTTCCAACAATTGCCTCACGTTCTTCTCCGTCCTCTGCATCTCGTGCTCGTCTACCCCTTTGCCCCACACAGCCGGGTTCCCTGTCGCGCTTGGACCAACAACAACAAAATCTCAACGAAGTCGAAAACCTCTACTTTCATCATTCCCATCTCAAGAGTATGCGACAGTGTGCCAGACAACGACACCACTATGCGACCGTGATCTATCCACCTGTCCCCACCGAGACACACATTGTCCAGTCCTCACCACCGTCTGCTGATCAACCTATGGGACCATCGCCGTCGGCCAATGATGGTTCGTCGTCAGGTTCTGTCTCGCCACCTTCCCAATTCCCATCAGAGAACGCCCTCACCGAGGACGGCCAGCCTTGGTCACAGTCCATGCCATACCCTCCCGTCCACGCGCCCGTGGCTATCGCACCTCTCTCGACGTCGACGAACGGTCCACCGTCCGGGCTTGACCTGTGGGATCCCAATGTATTGGCGCGTCTGGCACAACTACAGGCGCAGGTTCACTCCCATGCCCACCAGACCTTGTCCTATCAACCATCTGCATCGGCGACCGTCCCCCAATCGACGTCGACGTCGACACCCCCACCTGCCTCTCAGCCCATCGTCCCCATCCCCATCCCCGGCGCTTTCCCGCCCCACGCCGAACTCTCTCAGCCGCCCATGAGCCATCCACAGCCTGGCTTTGCCTTTCCCGCGTACGCTCCTCAACCCCCGTTTGGCACGTCAACGCCTATCTATGCCGTCCCCACCGCTCACACCGCCTCCGCGCCACATAACCTCGCCGCCCCTTCCCAACTTCCCATCCCCACCTCCACCGCTGCCTCTACTGCGCCCATATCCACCACACCCACACCCACGTCCATCGCCCCCACCGCACTGACCTACGACTCTTTCTGGTCCACACACGCCTCGTCCTCCAGATCTACCTGTGCCCTCTACCGCACCCATACCGGGTTCACAGCAAGCGCGACATCAGCGGGAAACGTGGCCATGTTGACACCCGGCGGGCACGCGGCTGTCATGACCGCCGAAGGCGTCTACGTAGGTGGCGCGAGCAATAGGAATGGGTAGGGGATATCATTATAGGGACCATGCATCAAAAATGAATCATAGATCATGGGGACCACAGGTATGGGGGGTCGACTGTTTTTTCTTTCCCTTCATTTATGGATTAATCTGATCACACGCACATCTACCAACTATTAATGACAAATGCATTGATTTATAATTCACTTTTTTTTCGCGGGGACTGAAGATGCGACTCTATGTGGACGTTGGACGGGAATGCCAGATTAGCCCAAAGGCGCGTCGTGTCGACGTCCATTCGTCCATGATGAATGCGTTGCACCTCCATCCACACTGGTCGAGATCAGTGGTTTGTTGTAATTGGGTCTGTTATGGGATAACTCACTGTCTCGCAATGCTGCATCTCTCGTTCCCTCGCTCCAACTATAACCAGTACCAATATACCTATGTTCTTTGTGCACGCTGATACTCACGTATTCTGGTTGTCCCATGTTCACTCCTCTTTGCTCACTTGTGTCGAGGTATGGGTTGAGCAGTGCGAAATCGGAATCGGATGAGCGGAGCCATCACGCCATCGGACAGGAACATCGAATTGAGATGATGGACGACGATGTTGACTTCTGCTTCAATTATGAGCGGCAAGCTGGGTATAAGTTTGCTTCCTATATACACAGTGATATCTACTCGTAACAGCTTCGAGTTCACCCCACGCGCGGAGAACGGCGTAATAAATGTCCAAACCCGTACATCAACGTCGCATGCATGCATACATCGATCAATGCGTCCCATCTTCGCTGATCGAGCTCCGGCACAACATCCATAAGGGTAACTTGAATGCGATTGCAACTGTAGCGTTGCCTGCTTCTTCCTGCTGTATTCCACCGTGAGCCGAGGGATTAGAATTAACAGACACGGTGAACGCGCACCACGACATGCACCCCCGTTGGCACCACCAAGGGTTGAGATGCATCATTCGCTTGCTGTGCCTACCAAAATGTGAGTTGTGCGAACTGTCGCCACGACAAACACATACGGGAACTGCTCTCGTAGGATCTCCAGGACTTTGTCCGCTAGTGGAGGCATCCATGTTCGAATGGCTCGCCTCAGTAGCCTTGGTACCCTTTTTAGGCTGACTCGGGATAAACATCAACGCCGACAAACGGACTAAACAATCAACGAACCTGTTTGGCTGGTTTTATGAGTTGGATTCCTGATGCGACCGTTCGCTGACATGGTTCGTCAGACACATGGTACACGGTTCGTCTACCGAAGAAGAGAATACACACCGGCTTACGCTTAGCTGCAGCCATCCACGAAGGCCCCAGGTTTGCAGTATTCGCTCTCGCTGGTGAGTTCGAACGGGATCGGGAGTTGGCGGGTTGACAGGGCACACTGGAAGGGCGGTCTGGACGCGAACTGTTGCTCCTGTCACCCCTCCTGATGACTGCCAGCAGCCACGTTTTCACCGTCCGGATCCCCCCAGACGACTCGGTAGTATCGCAGCGTTCGTCTGGACAAGGGAGGATACAATCAGGACGTCTGACGGCGGTGACATGGCTTGGGACGAACCTGACGCACCCTCATGATGATGGATAGAGGATACAGCAGACGGTGCCTGCAGTGGCGTCAACACGAAAGCGAGAGTACAGTAAAATGAGCACAGACCTCATCAAAATCGAACAGGGCTTCAGGCGCACTGGTCGGTACCTCGGCCTTATGCTGTGATGAAAACCAGCGTCGAAAAGGAAAGCGACAAACTCGTACCTCGAGTAGGTCATCATCTCTGGCTTTGCCATGGCTCTGGGGGCCACCAGCTTCTTCTTGAGTAGGTGCCTAAAACAGAGTAATAACGATATTTACATTATCCGACATGTCAACATCATAGATGCGTAAACACTTACATGAAATGGACCATACGAGTCTGGAAGGAGATCACCGAGATTGCGAATAATGATTTCCCCATCATCTGTTCCAGTGGCAACATAGACACTGTCTGTGGAGAGAGCAATTGACTGTATCTTGCGAGTGTCCTCAATGGCAGGGCCAATCCGAGCAAGGGTTGAAGTGTCCCAGAATGAGATGGTCCTTGCTGCGAAGGTAGCGAGGAACTTCCCATTGGCAGCTAGAGCGAGCCTCCCTCTGTATTCATCTTCTTCAACCTGCTCTGACTCAGCCAGTCGAAATCCAGTGGATGAATTGAAAGCCACAATTTTATTATTGTGAGAGGCAACAAGAACTTGCGCCCCATCGTTCGACCATGTAAGGGGCCCAGGAGTGGCTGAGATGAATTCGCATCTCATGGTGGCCTCAATAGTCATGAGTTGGTCACCGTTTCGACTGTCGAATATGCGAACCTGAGTGTCAAGGCAGGCAGTGGCAATGAGTTCGCCACTCGGGGAGAATTTAATTCCTTCAACATTCTTGCCATGTTGGAGTGGGCCGACCAATCTCTTCCCAGTGGTGATGTTCCAGATGTTTGCTTCATGGTCACCTCCAGCAGTGCCGGTGGCAAACCTGGCACTGTCAGGCGAGATATCTACAGTCGTCACCCACTTTGTACCCTCCACATCGATGGCCTTTTCTTGGATTTCGCTGTCCCATACACTTGCTCCCTGCTGCCGAGTCCCGCACACCACCCATTTGTGGTCATTTGACGCAGAAATGGCGCCGGTGATGTCCATATCCTGCTTTCCCACCTGTTTACCATCTGCAACTCGCCATCGTTGAATCCCATTGGTACCCCCGCTTAATAAATGCACTCCGTCGGGGTGGAAAGTGACTGTCCACACATTGCCGAGCCTGTCGTCCCCAGCGTCAAGTACTATCATATTGTCTTGCTGAATTGTCAGCATTGCACAGTCACTCACGAGAATTGCTACACACTGTTTTGCGTCGACGACATCTTTGCTAATGGTGTACGTCCATCGGTTTCGCAGTGTCACGAAGTAAGATGTTGAAGTCGAGTGGTGGTACGCAGAGAGTTGGATTCATAAACACGTTTCTCCCTTCTCGGTTGCGCAGGCACCTCGTGTCATTGGCGCTTATTCTTATGAACAGCCCAGCTAGGCAACCTCATTTGTCGTTGCATTGACCAGACAATCAGTTGATGTTGGCGTCATTGAGTGCCGGTTTACTCTGGAACTTCAGATCGCGTGTTGTATCTCCTCGGCTGACTTACAAAGTTACAGAATTCTATCTCAATTGCGCATGCCATGCGGAGTATAGTCTAGTACAGATAACCCATCAAGGCCTCGAGTGCATCCACGAATCTGTCCCCTGGGTTGCTGGCGAGACGTTGGAGGAGAAAACCAAGCATGTCCTGCTACATGCAGACACGAAGCCCGTGGATATGTATTCGCAATGATGGCGAGCCTGGGTACGTCGGCCGTTCATGTTGTATTCGGCAGGTCTAGCCCGATCTCACTCTCGAGATGTTTTCTGAATTGCGACCTTGATCCCACGGCCAATATGCATCCTGCCAGTGCCATTTTCTACGTCCACGAACGTGGCAGATGCGTCAAGTGAGTGGATCAGGCATGATGTGACGTTCTCACCGATCTCCAGCTAGTATTTCATCTACGCTCATGGTTGCTTGACCTGCATCAGACTCACAAATGGGTTTCCTCACCAGTGATAGCGCTTGGCACTGGTGACCACGGTATGTAGTACTACGAACCAAACCTGGGACGTATGCATCACTCCCTCCCAGTGGCAACGGCGAAGCTCTGAGCACTTTAAAGGACATGGTTCTGCACCCGACTAAAGCCAGACAAGAAACGGAAACGGACTAATGCAGGTCATCCAGGAATGCCTGTTCTCGAGGATGTGATCTACAGTTTGTGAAGAGGGGAGGGGAGACACGACCCACATTCCACTTGCATTTGCGAGCAATACATGAGATGTTATCTCTCGCTCTCGCGTCTGGTTAGACATGCACGGTATTCTACATCCAGGACATCTGCACATTCTGAGTCCCCGCTGCTGGGTGCGTCTCCATTGCTTACATGCCAGAAGCGGAAGATAAAGTACATTGCTCATGGAACCAAACCATTGTAATCATATGTCGTTCGTTAGCAACGCTCCTACAACCACCGACCGACCCCCCTCTCTCTTTCGAGTTTCTGCATCCACTCTCGACACGATGCATTCGCATCCCCCAACGACAACCCCTTGCACAAAGACCCGCCTCATATTGCGATCATCCCCACCAAAAAAATCTGCTCCATCCACCGCCTCACGTTCTCCTTCGTCCTCTGCATCTCGTGCTCGTCCACCCCGTCGCCCCACACAGCCAGGTTCTCCGTTGCGTTGTCAAGACTGACGTGCAGCGCATCAAACGCTTTCCGACTGCAAAGGACCTGATGCAGTCATGGAGGCAGGGCCAGGCGCGGGCCAGGGTCGCGAGGTAGAGGAGCGTCGCCACCTCGAGTTTTCTGTCGGTGAAAGGTCCTTTGGTGGGGGTGTGTCGGTGCCGACGGCCGTGGTGCTTGTGAGGTTCACGGTGGCACGCTATCTCTACCTCTATTTCCGAGTCCGAGATCGAAGGATTATACCCACCACCTACATCCATGCCAAGGCCGACTTCAGGAAAAAAACCTGGAAGGAGGACGACAATGTTGATGAGCGAATCAACTACTTCAAAGACGGCCTTCCGAAACCGAGGGGACCGGCATGCCATACCTTGACGCCATGCTCGAATAACAACCCAACCTTGGCCATCCTGCTGCTCAAATAAAAGTCGCTCGTCGGACAATGTACCACGCCTGCACCCCGTTTTACGATTAGCTCCATCTCCACTCCGTTAACGTCAGAGAATCGTGTCCTGCCGCAGGAGGCCGAATTGGTCGTACATCGCCGTGCAGGACTCCGCGTTGAAGCATCTGAGCACATCCTCTACCTCCCTTCGGTTCTCTGAGATGTGGGTCTGGATGGAGACATAGGGCAAGGGCAGGGCGAGCTTGCCGAGGTAAGTGAGGAGCGACAGGGCGAAACGGGGGTTGATGACAGGATGTGCGAGAGAGGCAAGTCTTGGGTGTGCTTGATGAGCGCGATGGTGTCCTGGAGGGAGGTCTTTTCAATGTAGTAACCAGGACAGTTCCACCGAGTTCATGATGGGGAATATGCATACCAACGAAATGAACAGTCGTCGTGCAAGACAACCCGAAAAGGGATTCAGACGCAACTTCCTACCATGGACAAGGCAGCCGGCCTACAACTCAGTGTTGAGCGGAAATCCACCATGCACCAAAGATATAGGGAAAGACGAACAAAGGGGGGAGCGACAAAAGAAGCCCTGTCGCGGTTGTCGAGTGCTGACTTGTGGGTCGCGGCTCGGGCTGGACCATGAATGAAGGCTGATGGCGAGCTCGAGGGAAAGAGGATAATCAAGACGACAAGACTAATGACAAGATTTAGAAAGTTGAAGAGGAAGAGGAAAAGAGTCGACGGCGGCAAGAACATCTGAGACAGTAGTACGGTGGGGACAATTTGCTGTCAATTCGTAGATAAGGACACAAAACTGGTGGTGGCAAAGGAGAAAGGAGAAAGGACAATACGACGTGATAAGGGACTGCGCACGCAAACATGGAGAGGTGATGAGTGACAGAAATAAAGGTCCAGATGGTGCGGTGCGGTGCGCATGTTAGCTACTGTGAGCGATGAGTAGCAACAGTAAAATCCTTGCAGAAATTTGGGTAGTGTGGATTGGGGCGAGAATCAGCGCCGAGAGATGATTATAAGTGATACATATCGATAAGGAGGCACCTGTAAAGCAGGCGACAAAAGCGTACCGTGTCGCTCAGTGACATGTCTTGGAGAGGTCAATGAATGGTGAGCACATCGCCGAGACATTCGAGAGTGTGATATTGATATGGAGACCCAAGAGTTGGCGAGGGCAAACAGTCCCCCCGCCAGCACCGTTCAACAGCAGGCAAAACCCATCAAAACCGAAGCTCTAGACAGCATGTACTCGGTCGCCTTCCTCGTTTGGAAGCACATCGTGGGCGGTATTGGGGACAGAGAGATTGGACGTTGGCGAATGGAAGACGGCGCGGAGGTGGGGAATAGTCTGGTGACCAGACCGTATTGACGATTTGCTCATTGCAGTACTATACGGTCTGGTCACCAGACTAAGCGGGGACGCCAATGGATGCAGGAAGTTCTGTTTATGACATTGCAGTGTCGCGAGATGGAAAGTGGCTCGTGAGTGGGACGTACAGTGGCCGGGTGACGGTGTGGAACGCGAAGAGCCACGAAAAACTGACTGCGTTCCGGGGACACAAGAGGGCGGTGTCTGCGGTGGAACGTCGCTCGCTGGTCGCCGTCGACTAGTCAGCGACTGCTCGGACAACCACATTGTCACTGTCGCCAAATTCTCGCCCGACAGACGCCTCATTGCCGCTGCCGCGTATTACGACTCCGTTCAGATCTGCGACAGTCAGAACGGCCGCCTCCTTGTCGATGCCCCAATTAAAGTTGACTCACTGTTGAACTAATGCCTTGCTTGGACCAGCGATATCTTGCGACAGAAACATCATTTGTCTCGACGCGTCCACCTGGACGATGCACTCTCAATGGCCCATCCACAGCAACAAGCAGCTCGGCCGTATCGCCCTGGCGAGCAACAGCACGTTCACCGCAGCCTCCGCCATGTCATCGGTCTCATTCTGGGACACTACAACGCATAAGCAGATCGCGTCTGTCTTCCACCATTCAAGTAGTGTCGTAGGCATGATCATCTCGGCAAACTGTGACCTTGCGATAGCCCGCCACGGGACAATCACGCTTTGCAGTCTCCATGGCACCATTCCCTCACCCCATGTTAACAGTGTGAGTGAATTTGTATCGAAATCTCGCTGTATGAGACGGTTTCTGATGATAAACATTTTATTGACTGCTGCAGGTTTTTGCTGACTAGGAAATCTAGCGCTTGAAGACAGAAAAGGCTGGTCCCGAAGCGACAACCGAGTCCCTTTGTGCACAGAACGGGAATGCTGACCACCTGCTCGTAGTTGGCGCTGGTTATGTCGGTCTGTGCTGGTTGTCTGGCGAGGATGCTATACGAGATAACTCTTTTGTAGCATTCTACTAGGTGGTCTCACTTGCTCCGTCATAGGTCTCAAATGTCCCCAATTCAGGTCACTATTATAGATTTGAACCAGTGTCGGATTGATGCCTGGAATAGCCCGGACGACGAGCTGCCAATTTACGAGCCTGGTCTAGAAGATATTCGTCAAGCTTGCGGTCGCCGGTCGCAACCTCTTCTTTTCTATACAGATTTCGACAGCAGTATTCGAGAGGCCGAACTTATTTTGTCAGCGTCAACGCTCCCACCAGGAAGACGGGCACTGGAACCGGTTTTGCTGCGGACCTAACCTCGCTGCCCCTTCCAAACTGCCCATTCCCACCTCCACCGCTGCCTCTACTGCGCCCGTATCCACCACACCGACACCGACACCGACACCGACACCGACACCGACACCGACACCGACACCAACCCCCATCGCACCCACCGCACTCACCTACGACTCTCTCTGCCGTCCCCCAATCGACGTCGACGTCGACATCCCCACCCGCCTCTCAGTCCATCGTCGCCATCCCCATCCCCGGCGCTTTCGCGCCACACGCCGAACTCGCTCAGCCGCCCACGAGCTATCCACAGCCTGGCTTTGCCTTTCCCGCGTACGCTCCTCAACCCCCGTTTGGCACGTCAACGCCTATCTATGCCGTCCCCACCGCCCACGCCGCCTCCGTGCTACATAACCTCGCCGTCCCTTCCCAACTGCCCATCCCCGCCTCTACCGCTGCCTCTACTGCGCCCATATCCATTACACCCACACCCACGTCCATCGCCCTCACCGCACTGACCTACGACTCTTTCTGGTCCACACACGCCTCGTCCTCCGGATCCACCCGTGCCCTCTACCGCACCCATACTGGGTTCACAGCAAGCGCGACATCAGCGGGCAACCATGTTGACACTCGGCGGGCACGCGGCCGTCATGACCGCCGAAGGCGTCTACGTATGTGGCGCGAGCAATAGGAATGGGTAGGGGATATTATTATAGGGACCATGCATCAAAAATCAATCATAGATCATGGGGACCACAGGTGTGGGGCGTCGACTGTTTTTTCTTTCCCTTCATTTATGGATTAATCTGATCACACGCACATCTACCAACTATTAATGACGAATGCATTGATTTATAATTCACGTTTTTTTCGCGAGGACTGAAGATCCGACTCTGTGTGGACGTTGGACGGGAATGTCAGATTAGCCCAAAGGCGCGTCGTGTCGACGTCCATTCGTCCATGATGAATGCGTTGCGCCTCCATCCATACTGGTCGAGATTGGTGGTTTGTTGTAATTGGGTCTGTTATGGGATAACTTACTGTCTCGCAATGCTGCATCTCTCGTTCACTCGCTCCAGCTATAATCAGTACCAATATACCTATGTTCTTTGTGCGCGCTAATACTCACGTATTCTGGTTGTCCCATGTTCACTCTGCATTGCTCACTTGTGTCGAGGTATGGGTTGTGCAGTGCGAAATCGGAATCGGATGAGCGGAGCCATCACAGCGTCGGACAGGAACATCGAATTGAGATGATGGACGACGACGTTGGCTTCCGCTTCAATTATGAGCGACAAGCTGGGTATAAGTTTGCTTCCCATATGAACAATGATATCTACTCGTAACAGCTTCGAGTTCACCCCACGCGCGGAGAACGGCGTAATAAATGACCAAGCTCGTGCATCAACGTCGCATGCATGCATACATCGATCAATGCGTCCCATCTTCGCTGACTGACGCCCGGCAGCACGAGCACCGGCAGAACAACCATGTGGGTAACTTGAATGCGATCGCAACCATAGTGTCACCTGCTTCTTCCTGCTGTATTCCGCTGTGAGCCGAGCAATCAATGTTAATAGACAGGGTGAACGCGCACCATGACATGGACGCCCGCTCGCACGACCGAGGGTTGAGATGCATCATTTGCTTGCTGTACCTAATAAAACGTGAGCTGTCTCGACGTGAATTGTCGCCACGACAAAGCCATACGGGGACCGCTGTCCTTGGATCTCCAGGACTTTGTTCGCTAGTGGAAGCATCCTGGTTCGAATGGCTCGCCTCAGCAGCCTTGGTACCCTTTTTAGGCTGACTCGGGATAAACATCAACGCCGACAAACGGACTAAGTAACCGACGAACCTCTTTGGCTGGTTTTATGAGTTGGATTCTTGATGCGACCGTTCGCTGACATGGTTCGTCAGACACATGGTACACAGTTCGTCTACTGAAGAAGAGAATACACACCGGCTTACGCTTAGCTGCAGCCATCCACGAAGGCCCCAGGTTTGCAGTATTCACTCTCGCCGGTGAGTTGGATCGGGATGGGGAGTTGGCGGGTCGACGGGGCACACTGGAAGGGCGATCTGGATGATGCGAACTGTTGCTCCTGTCACCCCTCCTGATGACTGCCTGCAGCCAAGTTTTCACCACCCGGATGGCCCCAGACGACTCGGGAGTATCGCGGTGTTCGTCTGGACAAGGGAGGATACAATCAGGAGGTCTAGCGGGGGTGACATGGCTTGGGACGAACCTGACGCACCCTGATGATGATGGATAGAGGATGCAGCAGACGGTGCCTGCAGTGGCGTCAACACGAAAGCGAGTGTACAGTAAAATGAGCACAGACCTCATCAAAATCGAACAGGGCTTCAGGCGCACTGGTCAGCACCTCGGCCTTATGCTGTGATGAAAACCAGCTTCGAAAAGGAAAGTGACAACACGTACCTCGAGCAGATCATTATCTCTAGTTTTGCCATGGCTCTCCGGCTCGGGCGGACTTGGTGTTGTCAGTTGCTGGGGGCCACCAGCTTCTTCTTCGGTAGGTGCCTAAAATAGAGGAATAACGATGTGTACGTTATCCAACATGTCAACATCATAGATGTGTAAACACTTGCGTGAAATGGACCGTATGAGTCTGGAAGGATACCGCCGAGATTGCGAATCATGATTTTCCCATCATCTGCTCCAGTGGCAACATAGTCGCAGTCTGTGGAGAGAGCAATTGAGTATATTTCTCGACTGTCCTCGATGGCTGGGCCAATCCGAGCAAGTGTTGAAGTGTCCCAGAACAAGATGGTGCTTGCTGCAAAGGTAGCGAGGAACTTCCTATTGGCAGCTAGAGCAAGCCTCCCACTGTATTTGTCTCCTTCAACCTTCTCTGACTCGGTCAGTTGAAACCCAGTAGCTGGATCGAAAGCCACAATTTTATTATCACGAGAGGCAACAAGAACTTGCGCCCCATCATTCGACCATGTAAGGGGCCCAGGAGTGGCTGAGATGAATTCGCATCTCATGGTGGCCTCGATAGTGATGAGTTGGTCACCATTTCGACTGTCGAATATGCGAACCCGAGAGTCCAGGCAGGCAGTGGCAATTTGTTCACCACTTGGGGAGAATTTAATTCCTGCAATGTTACTGTCATGTTGCAGTGGGCCAACCAATCTCTTCCCAGTGGTGATGTTCCAGATGTTTGCTGTACTGTGACCAGCTTCGCCGGCAGTACCGGTGGCAAACGTGGTACTGTCGGACGAGATGTCAACAGTCACCACCCACTTTGTATCCTCCACATGAAGGGCCTTTTCTTGGATTTCGGCGTCCCATACACTTGCTCCCTTGCGCTGAGTCCCGCTCACCACCCATTTGTGGTCCTTTGATACAGAAACAGCGCCAGTCAAGTCCATTTCCTGCTTTCCCACCTGTTTACCATCTGCAACTCGCCATCGTCGAATCCCATTGGCACTCCCGCTCAATAAATGTATTCCATCAGGGTGGAAAGCCAGTGCCCACACATCACCAAGCTCGTCGCCGCCATCAAGCACTATCATATTTTCTTGCTGAATTGTCAGCATTGTACAGTCACTCCTGAGGACTGCTACGCACTGTCTTGCGTTGACGATATCCTTGCGAATGGTATATATCAGTAGGTTTTGCAGAATCAAGAGACAAGGTGTTGAAGTCGAGTGGTGATATGGAGAGAGTTAGATTCATGAAACACGTTTCTCCCTTTTCCGTCGCGCACTAGCCGCCTCGTGTCTTTGGCGCTTATTCTTATTCCAGCTAGGCGACCTCATCGATCGTTGCATTGACCAGCCAATCAGTGGACATTGAACGCGGTCTTACTGTGCAACTTACGATCGCACACCCTACGCGGAGTAGAGCCTAGTACAGATAGCTCATCAAGGCCTCGAGTGCATCCATGAATCTGTCCCCTGGGTTGCTTGCGAGACGTTAGAGGAGCCTAACATCAAGCGCGTTCTGTCTACATTCAGACACGAAGCTCGTGGACATGGACATGCATTGGCAAGGACGGCAGATGCGTGAAGTGAGTAGATCAGGCATGACATGATGTGACGTTCTCATTGATCTCCAGCTAGTATTACATCTACGATCAATCCATCATGCACATGGCTGGTTGACCTGCGTCAGACTCACAGAGGGGTTTCCTCGCCAGTGATCGCGCTTGGCAGCGAGCACGGTATGTACTAAGGCTACGACCCAGATCTGGGACGTATAAATCACTCCCTCCCAGTGGCAGCGGCGAGGTTCTGAGCACTTTGAAGTACAAGGTTCTCCAAGCGACTAAAGGCAGAGAAGAAACGGAAACGGACAACGGGACATTTAGGGACGCATGTTTTCGAGGATACGACCTACAGTTTGTGAAGCGGGGAGGGAGAGACACGACCCATATCCCACTTGCCGCGCGTTTCCGAGCGGCACATGAGCTATAGCTTCTCACTCTCGCGTTTGGTTAGACATTCGTCGGTGTTCCACATCATAGATATCTGCACCTTCCGAGTTCCCGCTTTTGGGTGTGTCCCCGCTGCTCGCATGCCAGAACCAGAAGATGAAGCACATCATGGAAGCCATCAGGGATCGTTCCGAACAATAACAGAAAGATCTACCGGTTCCTTTCGACCAACGCTGCTTTCATCTTCGCAGTACAGCAATGACATCCTATACAACAAGTGGACGACAATCATAACTGTACATCGTTCGTTAGCAACGCTCCTACAACCAACCAACCCTCTCTGTTTCGAGTTTTCGCGTTCACTCTCGATGCGACGCATTCGCATCCTCCCCCCCAACGACAACCCCCTGCACAAAGACCCGCCTCACATTGCGATTATCCCCACCAAACAAAAACCGCTCCAACCACCGCCTCACGTTGTCCTCCGTCCTCTGCATCTCGTGCTCGTCCACCCCCTCGCCCCACACAGCCGGGTTTCCCGTCGCGTTATCAAGACTGACGTGGAGCGCGTCGAACGCTTTGCCGACCGCAAAGGATCCGATGCGGTCTTGGAGGCAACAGAGCGAGGCGCCGCCCAGGGTCGCGAGGTACAGGAGCGTCGCCACCTCGAGTTTTTTGTCGGTGAACGGTCCTTTGGTGGGGGTGTGTCGGTGCTGATGGCCGTGCTGGTGGCCGTGGTGCTCGCCATGTTCGTGGTGCTTGTGGTGTTCACGGTGGCACGCTGCCTCTGCCTCTGCCTCTGCCTGCGAATCCGAATCTGAATCGGAGGACAAGTCGGAGCGGTCGTGTGTGTGCCCGCCGTGTTTGCCGTGTCTACCATGTCTACCGTGTTTGCGATGCTTGCGATGCCCGCAGTGCTCGCGCCTGCGCTGACGATGCTCTTCATCCAGTTCCGCTTGGACGGAGACCATCTTCGATGCCGTGCTTGCCATCTGAATCGTGTACAAGATCGATGGATTATACCCACCGCCTACATCCGTGCCAAGGCCGACCTAAGGAAGAAAACCGGAAGGAGAACGACGATGATTATCAGCGAATCAACTACACCAAAAACTGCCTCCCGAAACGGGAGGGGACAGGCATGCCATACCTTGACGCCGTGATCCAACAACAACCCGACCTTGGCCATCCCGCTGCTCAAATAAAAGTTGCTTGTGGGACAATGCGCCACGCCCGCACCCTGCTTTGCGATCAGCTCCATCTCCTTCTCCGTCAACCACACTCCGTGTCCGAGGATCGTGTTGTGCCGCAGGAGTCCGAACCGGTCGTATATCTCCGCGTAGGACTCGGCGTCGAAGCGTCTGAGTGCGTCCTCTACCTCCCTTCGGTTTTCCGAGATGTGGGTCTGAATAGAGACATGGGGCAAGGACGCAGCGAGCTTGCCGAGGTCAGTGAGGAGCTGTTCGCTGCAGGACAGGGCGAAACGGGGGGTGATGATGGGATGGACAAGCGGTTCGTTGGCGTGTGAGAGGGGCAAGTCTTGGATGTGCTTCATGAGTGTGATGGTGTCCTGGAGGGAGGCTTCCGGCGTCTTTTCAATGTAGTAACCGGGACAATTCCAATCCATGTTGCATTTCTGTCAGGGGGACCCGTACGTGAGCGTGATTGAACACCGAGTTGGTGATGGGGAATACGCACACCGACGAACGCCCGTTGGCCTAAAGCGACTCTTTTTTTAGCAGGATGGCATGTGTGAAGTATGCGAGACTACCTTTCTTGTGGACAATGTCCGCGAGGATGATGGTTGCATCGAGGTGTAAGCTACCGTAGTAGCAGCTCGTCGTCGTCTGTCGATCATGAGCTCTGTATCGCCGCAGCGCGTACACGACCACGTACCCCGGATGCGATGGAGCGATTAATGACATCGTTGTACGCGCGCTCAGCATACGCCTTGTTTTCAAACTTGGATTCTGTGGGGAAAACATATTTGAGGAGCCAGTCGAGGAGTTCGGAGTCACCGCCACTGATGATGATGACGGATGATACTGTTAGCGCGTCCGAAGGACAAAATGTGCATTGGCGATACGTACATGCCCAAGTTGGGGAACTGGCACGCGTGCTGTAGGAGGTGGATGGATGGATCATCCTCAGTGTTCAGTGTGCGTGCGACGAGCGTGGACCAACGTACGACGTGTGTATCGATCAAGCCGGGCATGATGAACTCCCCTGCGCTTGCGTTCAATTCTACGAGGGTGTACTCGCCGTCGTTCAACCCGCGGAGGGAAATGATTTGGTGGAGGACAGATACATCGACATCCTCCTCGATCCAGATGATATTACCGTCTGACCCGACGGCGATCAAGCACCGGGGGAGCGCGTCATAGCGTGTCAACGTTTGCGGATTGACGACTGGACCAAAGTAGAGGGTGATCATGATGATAGGAACGAAATCAGGTCAGAGCAAGGCGATGGGTAGATCGGTGGTCGAGTTCAAGGCGTGTTTTATAGCCCAAGGTCGGGGGGTGCCGAAGGGATCTTGTTCGCTTTATTCGAGCCTCGTGTTGGAGTACATACGTATTCCCGGACGCGGGGATCATACTCGGTTCGCAAAGATGGACACGATGAATGGAGTACGGCACCGGAACAAAGTGCAGGCGGTCTGTGTCCAGATGGCGAATGTTGAACTCTGCCCAATTGATTCGGTGCATGGCACTTCCAGTCAGTGTAACATTCGAGTTAGCACTAAATGTTTGGTCACAAGGTCACGTGCCAGCGAGTCGACAATTTTCTTCCCTGAAAATTCTCCTCTTTGAACACGACCACGCTGTTGCCAATCAGTACATTTATTCTTTCCGTAATGGTCCAGTCTGTCTTGGTGCGTATCGTCAGTCTTCTTGGTAGGTTGGGTTGACGCCATCATAGAATGCGAATTGTGAGAGTGCAAAACAAGCTGTGATATTCTCGGAGTTATAACTACGATTGACGAGGCTCTTTCTTCCTACCCGGCCTTCGTTTTAATGCTCCGAAACATGGATAGTCTCTCGAAACCAAACAACGCTGATCTGTATTCTCATGGATCGGGGTTCACCGTAGAGTCGATATGTTTTTAAATGACAATTTCAATGTTTAAAATATTTAAGCGTGTTCATCTTGACACAGCCACGCTGGGTCCAAACAAGGAGAGTGCGCGTTCTGAAGTTGGACTGGCGCAATCATGACCCTCCCCGCCAACGACGCCTTTTCGCTCGGCCTCGCTCATGACCAGCCACGACGCTCCTCCTCCCGCACACCTTCCATCCCCCGTCGCTCCTCCTCTCCAAAAATCTTGTTCTCCTCCCCGTCCGCCACGCCCTCCCCCGCCCCTCTTCCTCGTGGCATGTCTCACAGACGCAAACATGCCGCAAAACAGGATTCTCAGCATAACATCCGCCTCGCAGCCGGCGAGTCCATCGAAGAACTCGTCGAGGAGGCCGACACTCGTACCTCGGTTTCACCCAAACGCAAGTCCACGCACGGTCGCACCAACTCGACGCCCAACGGCACCACACCATCGCCGGACGGCGTTCTCAAGCCGAATGCAAATGTGATTGACTGGGAGGTTCCCCGCAAGGCCTTGCATTCGTCAATCGGTACGTAGTCGTGGGCGTGTGACTGGTCCCTTCTGCGGTGGCTGATGGAGGGGCGGACAGGTTTCTTTACGATATACCTCTATGCCTCAAATGGAGACCCCCAGCACGTCATCTTTGCGCTCAGCTCCGCACTGGCTGTGTTGATACCCATAGACATCCTCCGACTGCGTTACCCTTCATTGGAGTACGCTT
Source organism: Butyriboletus loyo (assembly GCA_038093515.1). Taxonomy (NCBI): domain Eukaryota; kingdom Fungi; phylum Basidiomycota; class Agaricomycetes; order Boletales; family Boletaceae; genus Butyriboletus; species Butyriboletus loyo. Next base: position 106,810 of record JBBPSI010000020.1, on the reverse strand, counting down.
TCGAGAAATGCGTCGGCATCTTCATGCGCGATAGCGAAAAGGTGCGTGTTTGTGCCCCGACATGGTCCCCTGACACTGATCATCGATGGTCCTTGCAGAAATCCTCGAATGGTGTCATATGGTATATGCTTGGCGTCGATGCCGTCCTCGTCGCTCTCCCCCTCGACATTGCCGTCGTCTCTGTGCTCATGTATGTAGTCTTCCACTCGCTCTCCATGCTTCACCCCGTTGCTAACGCTCCATACCCGCAACAGCCTTTCCTGGGCCGACACAGCCGCATCTACCTTTGGCCGGCTCTACGGCAACCGAACACCCCGCCTCCCCAAGCGCCTCTTCGGCATCTTCCCACTCGCACCGCGAAAGAGTTTGGCAGGATTCGCCGCTGCCACTCTCACGGGTGCGGCTATTGCTACGGGATTCTGGACGTTGCTCGCGCCGATGAGATCGCACGGGTTGACGTGGACATGGCGATATGGGGTTTCACAGAGTTTTATTGGGGTTGCTCATACAGGACTCGGGTCCCCGCCGATGTTTGCGGGATGGACAGGTTTGCTCACCGTTGGTGTCTTCGCTGGACTCGTGACCGGCATCGCAGAGGCTCTTGGTGTGTGTTCTGTGCTGTGTGTATGATGTGTTGACTGATGGGACTGGTCACGTGATACCAGATCTTGGTGGCATGGACGACAATCTGAGTTTACCGGTTATTGCTGGGGGATGTTTGTGGGGTTTGTTCAAGATCCTTGGATGGCTCGGCGGGGTGCTGGCATAACCTTCTGCGTCCGTGTCCGCTGTCAGACTCTAGGCTCGGACGCTGCGTATCTGTTTTCCACTTATTCTCCCCTGACCTACTCTTCTCCTCTCGCCTGTGCTATCCAGCCCACTGCTCTGCAACCCTTACCGTACTGACAGTACTCATTCGCACCCCCCGCCCCTGAGATACACAAGGTGATGGCACCGTCGATGATCAACCCACGGACCACATGGAACGTTGTTGGAAAAGCAAACTCGGAGCCTCTGGGCCGTCTTTGTGATTTCCTATATCTGACCCCTCACCTTTTTTTTTCTTTTGGGTACGATACGACCACGATAGTCTAGGGCTTCCATTTTCGCCTGTTCCTTGTTTCATGCTCCTCGTTTTCCACAGCACCTCATGTCACTTTAGACGATGGATGAACGGTCCGAGATGTTTCCGGAGTATATCAACCCAAGGTACGCTAGGTGCCTTGTCCCCTTTCCTTCCGCCCAGGTTCTATGTTTCTCTTCTCTCGATAGCCCGTTAGAGGTACAATACAGACGATACGTCCCTGTTTATTTTTTTCTTGTCGATCTCATTTTTTTTCTTTTGTCTCATGATATTGTAGATTGGCCTAGCTGTTTGAACGTGAATACCATTCGTGAAAGGTTTTTACTGGTGGGTCTACTCGAGTCTGAATCGTACCTCGGTTCGAGACCGACGAAACAGTTCGAGAGACTATTCCATATGTACTTGCGGCTTTAGAGGGGACAAGCGGACTCAAGCGTTGGCGCCGTCTTGTCTACTTGAGCTTATCCTGACGTGTTGACGTGGTGTCGCACCGGTTGTCACGGGTGTCCTAGCATGGCTGGGCTGGCAGCATCGTGATTGTAGTGAGCGAGATTATCGGTGATGTTCACGATTATAATAATGGTTTTTTGTTTTATTTCTACAATGACCGTTTCAAGACTTGTCGACAGTGAAAAAGTATTGACACCGAAGGGGACGGACCCTTGACTGCGCCACCGCTGAATTGGAGCAGACCTTATATGGAATGCGAGACGAGTATGAGTATCGAGAGTAAGTAATCCTCCTTTACGCTCGGAGGACTTGTCATTATTGATTGTCAGCGTCACATTAGGCTGGGGAGCAAATCCGACGGGGCCAGGGATCCATGGATGAACCATCTTTCAAAGTCTGGTGTGTGATGCCGGTGACATGCGAGTATCAGTATCAGATCAGATGACAGAGAACGCGTGACGCGGGTCTGACGTTCATGGATACGATCCTTGGGGCCTTACACTGGTAGGTCTTTCGCCGGTCGTACCATCGAATCGAATTCAACGCCTCCAACGTCCAACGTTCAACGTCCAACGTCCGAGTCGTCGACTCGTTTGTCGAATGTGGTCCTGTGGACACCGCGGACGTCTCTGTAGACATACGGACCTATCCCCCTCTTTCGCTTCCTTGCCTTGCAACATCACCGCTGTGACCTCAACACACACACACACACACACACACGTACATGTCGGAAACGCCACGTATTATACGATCGTCCGATTCGACCCGAGGTTAGACGCGGACACGTGCGCGGTTGCGACTCGTCGTGGAGAGGGACGGGAAGACATTCAACATTCATCGAAAGGGGATGTACACGAAAACTATCCATCTCTCATCGGTAAAACGGTTGCTGGTTCCCGATGGTAGCCAGGTGTAGCCGAGTGTTACAGACTGCTAGCCGTTGGTTCTGACCACCAACCGTTTCGTTGGTGGCTTCAGCGACAAGGGGATGGCGGTTAGCACCTCGAGTCTAGTCGAACCTTGATTGCACCCCTCTCCGAAAATACCACCCTAGAGAGGACGACACGGCAGTCACACGTCCGCTCTTTTGCATTCCCGGAGTGGGTCACCGCCGCCGCCCACGGACGATGACGAGGTACGGATTCGGTGCGGTACGTATAGGATCACGTGCACTTGATACCACGCGATTGACGACCAGATGGAGAAAACGGTCGATCTCGCTCTCTCCTCCGTACGTGGCTGGCTGGCATTCACACTGATATGCCAAATCTATACGGGCTAAATTGACGTAGATGATACAAGACGTCACACAAACTGAGTCCCGATGGCCTGACGACCAAGAGGCACAGTTTCAGACCACATGACAATCATGCTACGCGACGAACGAAGAGAGCCTCAACCTCTTGGACATGGATCAGTGAGCTGGCCGCAGTCGCCGCCATCCAGCACCTCGCGTACGGTGGTTTCGCTTGCAAACTCTGTTCAAGGGACCAACGGGGAGCCGAATCGTATACACTTGAAATGTAAGCGTGTCATATTCGTTGGCATGCGATCGATGGATTGCACGTTTTGTCTCGTATACCCCCATATAATGGTCTGTCCTCCAATTGCATTGTTACCTGGTTCGAGTCGTGGTGCACTGTTTCTTCAGTCAGAAATTCAGGTCTACAGCTCTCCAAAATCTCCTTGACCGGGTGATAGGTTCATACCGGAAATAAACCATCTCATGGCGTCGTCTTCCTCTTATGCCCCTAACGAGTCATATACTGCCATCGTCCAGGAAGAAACATGGCTCCAGGGCGCACTCCTCGGGAACTTCTTCTTTGGCATACAAACTACGCTTTCCGTCTTGGCGTTCAACGCCGTCCTCCAGAGACGGACCGCCGAGCACAGTCGCATGCGGATTGTTCTCTCGGTATACATCGCCGTATTGCTTGCCCTCACGACGGTAGCACAGGGACTCAGGCTCCAGTGGATCCAGACGGGCTTTATCACGCAACGAAATTATCCTGGTGGCCCGAGTTCGTATTTCGGCCATGAATTGTTCGCCCCACTCAGTCTTGGCGCTACTATAATCGCCGTGTTCTCCAATTGGATCATGGAGGCCCTGTTGGTGAGACCGTCTTGGTTGGATGTGTTATTCGAGATGATTTACACGCGTCCAAGGTATGGCGGTGTCATGTGGTGGGCAGTGCGGGGGGTCGAGTGTGGTGGCTGGGTGTCGGCATTCCGTTGTCGTTGTTGATCGCGATTTTCGGTACGTCCAATTCTGCACCGATGGTACTGTCGTCCACGCTGACTGTCTTCCCACCAACGCCTTTCCCGCCGTCCGTGACGATCCGGTATGCCAGTCACTAGCAGTCTCTTGATCCACCAAATGATTCACCCCACAACACAAAACCCCTATGCCCTCGTCCATAGTATCTTCTCGCTCGCGCTCAACGTCGTCGCGACCGTATTCATCGCTGGACGGCTGCTCGTCCACAGATACCGCATCGTGAGCCAACTCGGACGAGCACACGGCCATCATTACGTGAGCATCGCGACAGTGGTGACCGAGTCCGCCGCCGTATACACGGGCTTCCTCGTCATCGTCATCGTAGCAAATGTGCTCAAGAGTCCGGCGCTGAGCCTCCTTGAGCAGATGATCGTACAGATTCAGGTACGTAACGCGCGTGCCAGCGTCGTGTCGATTCGGGACTGAGATGGTTTATCGCGTGTTTTGCGGGGTTGTTTGACAGGCGATCGCGTCGTTGTTTATTATTTGGCGGATCGCACGCGGGCAGGGATGGACAAAGTCGACGGATACGGAGCTGAGGACTGCGGTGATGTCGTCGTTGAGTACGCGCGTTGAGCCGTCGTCGCAATCGAACTTGGTTCTGGGTGTTCTGTCGACGCGACGGGACAAGACTGAGGAGGGGAGTATTCAGCGAAAGGGGAACGAGAGTAAGGTTACGCTTCACAAGGGTGGGGAGGTGTGAGGTTTGGTGAAACACGCACATATATATGATGTATATAGAGGTCAGTAGGGGATGAGGGGACGATTTAGACCCGGGCGTACTAGTGAATCATTGACATGGTCTTACTTCGATTTGGTGGACTCCCTACACATAACGTGCGTGGAGAGAACGAGACAGTCGCGGTCGTCGTAGGCATGGTGAGTAGGTGGTCGAGGATGGAGAAGAGCCGAAGAGATGTAGCTTGAGTCGATGCCATATTTTCAGCGTAAATGGGTTTTAGGATAGCTTCAGAGACGAACTTGGCGGTAGTCGACGAACGTCACGTGACGGGGTGTGACATCGTTGCAGAATTTGTAAAATCAAAATCAATTCTGTAAACTTTCTGAAAAGCGCATTGGGGGCTTCATTCTCGTTTCCTTTCTAGTACAGTGGAATTGCTCATAATGCATACGAGTTGGGCGGCGAAAAAGCAATGCGTTATTAGGTTTATGCAACAGGATACATGTCACATTCCGTGACTAGTGTGACATTGCAGCGTGACCGAGCGGTCGTCAGCAGCGCGACATAGGATACAGTACGTTGTACAGAGATCATGATAAATATTTATCTAGGGTGGTCTGCTTTGTGCTGAAGAGTTCATCTCGGTGCAAAGCTGCCCGAAAATTACAGAGTTGATTGGACAGTGCGAGAGAATGAGGGATCACCATACTGCATGCGTCCATCTTCGGGCTGCTGACATATGTTCATCAGATCAGTGCGCGAGAATGAAACGGTGGACTCCTCATCAACATTGTCATCGTCGTTGTCATCGATCGATCTCGATTATTTCTCCATTCACCTGTGCCATTTCCTGACGAACCTGCTCAGTAATTCCTGCAACACTCCCATTCGACTCAGCCTAATCTTCCCCGACTCTCTCTTCTACAGGGTCAATGGTCGGAAGTGTACTGAAGACTCGGTGTCATGACTGGAGATCACGAACTTCCAGATGCTTTGTACTACCAGTAACCAGCCTTGGAACAATTGATCCACCCTGCTATTCATACTATGTAATAATGCATATTTTATCTCACAGCCGATGTGTTATGCATTATGCATTCACAATGTATTTCGAGTGGGAACAACAATGGAATCGCCGAAAGCCAATGCATTATGAGGTTTATCATTATTACGTCATGCATTATGAGCAATTCCACTGTAAGACCCTGAATTTTCCATACTACTAGTACATAGAGTAGTCAAGCGATAACGTTACATTGCACCTTTACAAACGTACGTTCCTACAGAACCTGAGCTTATGTTCACAAATCTACGACCCCGACCAAAGTAAAGTTGACGGTCATCGATGGACACGTCCCTCCCCAGTGCCGATACCGTACACGGTCTTGGGATCCCTCGACGACGATGAAAGATGCGTTCGCTGTCCGACGTTCATCCACATGATCAACTCGTCGATCTTGGGCGACACCGCGGGCGACCCCTCCTTGCTTTGAAATGTTGTTGCTGCGACCCCAACCAGGCATGTAGGAACGCCACGTATAGCGACCCTTTGATGGCGTCTGCTTCGATTTGAGTAGGGCACGGGCAGGGACGTGGTCGTGGAGAGGGACAGAAGACACTGCACGTGGACCGTATTTCCGTATAGACATCAAGTCTCGAACCTTAACTCCACCCTTTGGCCTGTGCCAGGCCGCTGCGCATCCAGGGATGACACAACGCGTCCGCTCCTCGCATTTGCCAGATACTAGAGTGGGTCGCTTCCGCACGCAGACGACGACGACGAGAAGAAGAAGAAGAGAAATTCGTCGATCGTATGTGCACTCTCTCCTCCACTCTTGGCATTCACGTTACTCCACCCTGACATATCAAAGCTGTACAGGCTAAATAGATGTTACACCCACCGACGACGCTGCGCGATGATTCATTGACGAACGAGAGTTTCGACTTCTCTGGACTAGCAGATTGCTCGCGTCGACTCATCACCATTGCGCCCCGTTTACGGAGGCTTCGGTTGCGAACTCCATTCAAAGGATCAAGGATCACATACCCTGAAATGTCAACATGTCGTATTCGTTGACGTTGAATCAATGGGTTGCTCGTTTTGTCTTGTATACCCCCATATATGTGCCTTTCCTGCACTTTGCATTGCCACCTGGTCCGAGCCGTGGTACAATGTTTTTCATTCCTGGAATTCAGGTCAACGGCCTCTAAAATCTCGTTGGTTCGGGTGACAGGTTCATACCGGCCGCAACAAACCATCTCATGGCGTCGTCTTCCTCTTATGCCCCTAACGAACCATATAGCACCATCGTCAGAGAAGAAATATGGTTCCAGGGCGCCCTCCTCAGCAACTTCTTCTTTGGCATCCAAACCGCCCTTTGCATCTTGACCTTGCGCGCCGTCCTCCGAAGACGAACCACCAAGAACAATCGCATGCGGACTGTCCTCGCGGTATACACCATCGTCTTGCTCGTTCTCACGACGGTAGCACAAGGATTCAAGCTCGAGTGGATCCAGATGGGATTTATCACGCAAAGAAACTTTCCCGGCGGACCGGATGCGTTTTTTGAATACGAAGTGTCAACCCCAGTCAACGCTACCTCTGATGTATTGGTCGTGTTTGCTAATTGGATGATGGAGTCCCTGTTGGTGAGACCGTCTTGGCTGCGTGTACCATTCAAGGAGATGACTCACACGTCTCCAAGGTATGGAGATGCCACGTGGTGTGTAGTACAGCGGAGCAAGTGTGGTGGCTGGGTGTCGCCATTCCGTTTCTCTTGCTGATCGCTGTGTTCGGTGCGTCCAACGCTACACCGATGGTACTGTCATCCATGCTGACGGTCTTCCCACCCACATCCTCCTCGCCGTCCATGCCGATCCGATCAATCAGTCATCGGCAGTCTCTTGGTCCACCAAATCATTCACACTGCACCAACCATCACATACATCCTCTCCTATGGCATCTGCTCGCTTGTGCTCAACCTCGTCGCGACCGGATTTATAGCCGGACGGCTGCTCATCTACCGGCACACCGTCGTGAACCAACTTGGACGATCGCATGACCACCGCCATGTGACCATCGCGACAGTGGTGATCGAGTCCGCCGCCGTATATACGGGCTTTCTCGTCATCGTCATCGTAGCATATGCGCTCAACAGTCCAGCGAAGATTCTCCTTCAGCTGGTCATCATGCACGTTCAGGTGAGTAGCGCGCGTGCCAATGTGTTTCCTGGCATGTGGCATCGGTGTCGGTTGTCGTGTCGGTTCGGGACTGAGACAATTCATCGTTGCGGGGTTGTTTGATAGGCGATTATGTCGCTGCTCATTATTTGGCGGATCGTACGCGGGCAAGGATGGACAAAGTCGATGGATACGGAGCTGGTGTCTGCGGCAATGTCGTCGTTGGATACGCGCGCCGAGCCACTGTCGCAACCGAACGTGATTCAGTCGGAGGTTCTGTCGATGCGACCGGACGAGGCTGAGGAGGGAAGTATTCGACGCACGGAGGACGAGAGAAAGTTTTCGTTTCACGAGGCTGGGGAGGTGTGAGGTTACATTACAGTGTTTGACGTGCCGCCGAGGTTGGTGAAATTTTAGATGTATATAAGCGCCATACGACGGACGCAATGGGCGTACGCAATCGAGGAGTATATGTGTGTACTATTCTTCATGTACAAGCGTTGGTAAAAATCATCAAACGCCCAACTCGGCGCGAACCCCGCTACCTATGTTTACGACGACCGTATCAGTGAAACGGTTTGCGGTCAGTTGGTACCACTCGGCTACGCTCGGCTACCAACAACTGTTTTACTGATCCGAGTGACCTCGAGCTTTCCGAGCAGCCTTGTCCGATCGCTCCGATCCGAGTCAACCTCAGCCGTCACAACTTCATATCACAACGTCGGCCTCGGCTGTTCACCGCGTTGTCGACGACAATTCTTACTTGCTTGTGCCAGTGGTATACCGGCCTTTAAAACGCTCGAGGTCGGATGCGGAAACGACACCCCGCGAGTCGTGCGCGCGGTCTCCCCGTGGCAAAGCCGCTGCGCACTCAGTGGAACTCATCAAATGGCCTTTCGGCTTTCCGCAACATAGGAACACCTTCATTGCCGACAATGTCAAAAAGATTATTCTTATTCTTGGCGACGTCTTAGTTTAAACTTTAAAACGTGTCGGAAAGCTACAAGGGGAGTTTTTTTCGCGGAACGTCGTTGTACCGGCAAGCTGGCAATGACATGCGTACGTCCGGGCACCGTGGGTCACCGGTCAGCATCCTCTCGCAGACGACGGTGAGACAGGGCACGCGGATTCAGAATTGAATAGGATGTCGCTCCTGCACTCTCCTCGGCTGTTCACATTCACGCTACCCCACCTTGACATACCAAATCGGTACAGGCTGAACAGATGTCATGCAGGCTGAGTCCTGACGACCAGGAGCCGACAGTTTCAGATCAAAGGACGACCCTGCATGACGAACAGTACGAGAGCCCAATTTCAAATGCCGCCACTCTCTCGTCTTTCCTGGCGGGGCGCATTGTTTCTCCGGTCAGGAGTTCAGGCCCACAACTCCATAATATCATCCCGCTTCATGGCGAGGGGTTCGCACCGACCGTAGCAAACCCCATGGCGTCGTCTTCCTCTTATGCTCCCAACGAATCGAACAGCGCCATCATCAGAGAAGAAACATGGCTCCAAGGCACTCTCCTCAGCAGCTTCCTCTTTGGCATCCAAACCACCCTTTGCATCCTGGCCTTTCATGCTGTCCTCCAAAGACGAGCCACCCGGCACAGTCGCATGCGGATCGCCCTCGCGGTATACATCGCCGTATTGTTCGCCCTCACGGGGGCAGGACAGTGCCTCATGATCAACTGGATCCAGATAGGCTTTATCACGCAACGAAACTATCCCGGCGGGCCAGATGCATTTCTCAGTGAAGCATGGTCCATCCCAGTCAATCTGGCCCTCAGTGTCTTGGTCGTATTCGCCAATTGGACGATGGAGTCCCTGTTGGTGAGAGTGTCGGCTGCATGTATCATTCGAGAAGGTGACTCATGTGTGCAAGGTATGGCGGTGTTATGTGGTGTGCAGTACAGGGGAGCGGCCGTGGTGGCTGGGTGTCGCCATTCCGTTGCTCTTGCTGATCGCTGTGTTTGGTGCGTCTACGTTGCGCAGAGGGTACTCCCCGCTGACAGTATTCCCACCACACGCGCCCTCCACGCCGTCCATGACAACCTGGCTCGCCAGTCAACGGCAGTCTCTTGGTCTCGTCGACCATTCACACACCACCATCTACTGCCCGCGTCGTCTCTTATGGCGTCTCCTCACTCGCGCTCAACTTCGTCGCGACCGGATTCATCGCTGGACGGCTGCTCGTTTACCGACACCGCGTCGTGAGCCAGCTCGGACGAGCACACGGTCATCACTACGTGACCATCGCAACAGTGGTGGTCGAGTCTGCCGCCGTATATACGGGCTTTATCATCATCTTCATCGTCGCGTATGCGATCAAGAGCTCGGCGACGATTTTCCTTCAGCAGATCATGTTACAGATCCAGGTGAGCAGCACGCGTGCCAACGTGTTTCCTGGCACTTGGTATCGTTTTCGTTCGTCGTGTCAGCTCGGGACTGAGACGGTTTATCGTGTGTTTTGCGGGGTTGTCTGACAGGCGATCACGTCGGTCTTCATTATTTGGCGGGTCGCACGCGGGAAAGGATGGACAAAGTCGACGGATACGGAGCTGGTGTCTGCGGCGGTGTCGTCTTTGGGTACGCGCACTGGGCTGCCGTCGCAGTCGAACGTGATTCGGTTGGAGGATCTGTCGATGCGACGGGACGAGACTGAGGAGGGAAGTATTTGACGCACGGAGGAGGAGAGAACGTTTTCGTTTCGCGAGGCTGGGGAGGTGTGAGGTTACCTTACAGTGTTCGACGTGCCACGGGATGGCATTTCCATAGCCATGAACGTGCCACCGAGGTTAGTGAGATTATACATGTATATAAGCGCCATACGACGGACGCATTGAGGCGCGTGCGTAATCGAGGAGTAGCGTGCGTACTATTGTTCACATACATACCATATGTGCGAGCGTTGGTAGAAATCATTAAACGCGTGACACTTGCCGGGTGCCCGGGATGCGGCCCCCACCCAACTCTATGGCGCTATATCTGCACATGTATCCTACCGCGTAAGGAACGACCTGCGCGGTGCCCGTTTTGAGTACAATCACGGCGGAGCAAGAGTAGCTAATAGCAAAACGATGATACGAAACCAGGCACCAAGACGTACAGAAAGAGCGCGTTGATCGAACGGCATATCCACTCGTTTTTTCATCATCTTGTGGAGCGCGGATGCTGCATGCGTATACTCAAGACGGCCCGACTCGTCCTTTATGTTGTCACAAAACGTCGACGCGATCTTGTCCGCCTCACCATCGTCCACAGCCCACATCGTCCCGACGACAGAACGGAACCCTGCAAACTGCATCGCCGACGCGAGATGAATCACCTCGTCCAAGCTCTCCTTGTCTCCAACGGTCGTATGAGAGGCAGAGAGGTACGCGAATTCTTGGCGCTTGCCTGTATCGCGTCGACGGTCGACGTTGTACATCATCAAGTCCCTACGATACCAGGTGCTTGCATCCAAAGTCTTCGGTTCCCCAGGAGAACACGAGTGCGACAGCAAAGGAGCATCTCTTGGGTGGAGGTGGTCTTCTACTATAGACAGGAGTCGAGGAACAACGCCTCCTCCATGCTGGACAGGGGTCCGCGGAGAAGCGTGACCTGCATATGGAAGACAAACTCCCCATCTTGGAACTGCGTCAGACATGGACTTGGAGTGGGATGATGTTGGCGAGAAGTACCGGGATGCGCTTGATATGACGCCTCTTCCACTCATTCATGACATCCCACTTGAAGAACACGTGTCTCACCAGTCTCATCTCCGTGACCCACCTTCGCCATCCTGAAAGTCCCACCCACTTGATCAGCCGGGAGGTGATTGCAGCGCTCCTCTGATGCGCGAATTATGCTCCCCTGCGCTTGGTCTATCCTCGCGGGAAGGTGGTGGCGTCGATTCCACCCCATGGCCGCTCATTTACCCCCACCGTCGTGTTTGCCGTTCAGCCGTTCCCGAATTTGACATTGCACTCGCGATGCAACTTCGTCCCGGCCTCGGGATTCCAGAAAAGTATATCGTGTGTATACACATGACGCTTGAGGCGGCGACGCACGAAATCATCAACATTCAGGCCTCACAACTCGATCGTCTCCTTGGCCTTGAATTTCCTATTCGACCGATCCGCAGAACGGAAACAGAATTGGTTTCCGTATAGATCGAACTCGATGTACGGTTTATCGAGCACCGACCATAGCGTTTCCGAATCCTGTTCTTGTTGTTGCTGGAGCGTCTGGGTGGGATCCATATCGGTAGCCGAAGGAGAAAGGGTGGAGTGGAGCGGTACGGCGAGTGCGAAGATGGAGTTTTGTTTCGGAACGACTGTAGGGACCAAGATGTGAGGGGGATTGAGCATGAGTCAGTCATGACAGAACGTACGTTTTAACACATCCTTTTGTGTGATGAGCTTGAACGCGTTCTCCGTCTCGTGGAGGACGATCCCAGAAAAACCGACGATACATGGGTTTCGGCTTTGGCGGACTAGGATTAAGGAGCAGTGGTAGAGGTTAGTATCGAGTGAAATGAGTCAAGTGCACTTGTCGCTCACCTGTGAGCAGCGCCCCGTTAAGGTCGGCCTTCGCCAGCTTGGCGTGCATAGAAGGCGCACTGGGCATCTTGCCTCCATGAGAGGATGAAGAAGCATCAGGGACACTCAGCCCTAACAGCTCAGACATATGCCCCATCCAAAGCTGATGCAGCGGTACGAACAAGTCAAACCTATCCAAAGCATGACATGTCGCCACACCACGGAACACAGCAGGTAATGTATGGGCCACAGCACATACCTAGTCGCAGGTTTCTCAAACTTCCAAAGCCCTTCCGACTCTGCTGCGTTTCGCGCCAACGGTTTGAGCCTCTTCCGACCGTTTTTCGGCCTGTTTTTGAGCTTGCTTCGCGACTCTTTCTTTCTTGGCTCCGCTCTCCCGTGCAGGGTTTCCGAGGAGTACATGGCGATCCTTGATGCGGCTCTCGTATATTCCAGCGGGGTCAGATGATAACGTCAATGCCTGCCGGACATACGTCTGCGTAAAGGGGGTGTCCGTAGTCAGCTTGAGAAACTGATTCTATCAAACATTTGTTGAGTCTAGGCTTTGCCATGTCAATTGGGATTCATATGGACCTTGCCAGCAGTGATTGGCTTGTAAGGATCTATAACGTCTTTCTGGTTCGTAGTCATCTGGCAAGGGAGCATGCTCTGTGTCGCTCTCCCTTCAGCGTGAGGTCACGTGCCCTGGATGTTGATGGGCTAGGAACCAAACTAGGCTGCCAACTGTGCACTGATAACATACGATCTCCAACATATCTATCACATTCTAAGTCACCCTGGTAGCGCTGTTCATTTCACACTTTGTTACATCTAAGGTTAGTACTGATAACTACATATCGCATAATTCACCTAATGGCCATTGATCAAGCTCGAGATCATTACAGCCACCTGTATTTAAAACCATTATGTATCAGGGAACATGCTTCTCGTTTTCCGCTATTCTGATTTTCGTCGACTGATCCCATTGACCTGACTTCACCATATATTGACTGACCCTCCATGGGGTCTCACCCGTCAATGCCATCACTGTGCATCCGGGGACTACGAGACACATCCGCTCAATGGACGACCCTGCATGACGAACGTACGAGAGCCTCATATCAACCTCGACCCCAATTTCAATTGCCGCCACTCTCTCGTAGTCTCCCTTTCCCTTTCCTGGCGGTGTGAGTTGGGGTCCACTAGGCCCATAACTCCCTAATATCATCCCGCTTCATGGCGAGGGGTTCACACTGGCCGTAGCGAACCATCTCATGGCGTCTTCTTCCTCTTATGCTCCCAACGAATCGAACAGCACCATCATCAGAGAAGAAACATGGCTCCAAGGTATTCTCCTCAGCAACTTCCTCTTTGGCATCCAAACCACCCTTTGCGTCATGGCCTTCTATGCTGTCCTCCAAAGACGAGCCACCCAACATAGTCGCATGCGGATCGTCCTCTCGGTATACACCGCCGTATTGTTCGCCCTCACGGGGGCAGGACAGGGCCTCATGATCAACTGGATCCAGATGGGCTTTATCACGCAACGAAACTATCCCGGCGGGCCAGATGCATTTCTCAGTGAAGCATGGTCCATCCCAGTCAATCTGGCCCTCAGTGTCTTGGTCGTATTCGCCAATTGGACGATGGAGTCCCTGTTGGTGAGAGTGTCGGCTGCATGTATCATTCGAGAAGGTGACTCATGTGTGCAAGGTATGGCGGTGTTATGTGGTGTGCAGTACAGGGGAGCGGCCGTGGTGGCTGGGTGTCGCCATTCCGTTGTTCTTGCTGATCACCGTGTTTGGTGCGTCTACGTTGCACCGAGGGTACTCCCCGCTGACAGTCTTCCCACCACACGCGCCCTCCCCGCTGTCCATGGCGACCTGGCACGCCAGTCAACGGCAGTCTCTTGGTCGACGAGACCATTCACACGACACCATCTACTACCCGCATCGTCTCCTATGGCATCTGCTCGCTCGCGCTCAACTTCATCGCGACCGGATTCATCGCCAGACGGCTGCTCGTCCACCGACACCGCGTCGTGAGCCAGCTCGGACGAGCACACGGCCATCCCTACGTGACCATCGCAACAGTGGTGGTCGAGTCTGCCGCGGTATATACGGGCTTTCTCATTATCGTCATCGTCGCGTATGTGATCAAAAGTCCGGCGACGATTCTCCTTCAGCAGGCCGTCGTACAGGTTCAGGTGAGCAACACGCGTGCTAGTGTATTTCCTGGCACGCGGTGTCGGTTTCGTTTGTCGTGTCGGTTCAGGATTGAGATGTGGTTTTGCAGACGATCACGTCGGTCTTCATTATTTGGCGGATCGCACGCGGGAAAGGATGGACCAGGTCGACGGATATGGAGCTGATGTCTGCGGCGGTATTGTCGTTAGATACACGCGTCGAGCCGCCATCACAACTGAATGTAATGCAGTTGGAGGTTCCATCGACGGGACGGGACGAGGCGCACGAGGAGAGTATTCAACGAACGGAGGGCGAGAGGAATGTTTCGTTTCTGACAGCCGGAGAGGTGTGAGGTTGGTGCAATTATGTATGTATTTATGTATATCTATATGTCACATAAAGGACAGTCGGAGAAGGTGCTCTTTGAATTTCAGTGAGAGGCGAACGAGCTCAAACCAGGAAGTGGAACACATGTACCGTAGATGTGACTCTCGAATTGTTCTGTTCGCATTCCCTCACAAAGTGATGTTCGATGAACGTATGGCGATATTAACGCGTATGAGTTCTTCAACAGCCGTTGATCTGTCGCTACTTCCCGCCTCGTTGACGCACATGGTTTCGTGGACGGTTGTAGATGTTGACATTATGGGCTTTGCGCTGAGACGAAGATTGACGCCCGATAATTTTATTATGGTGAGCGGGTGTTGCGTCCACTTATGCGCTCACTAACATACATTCGTGCATCAAGTCTTTGAGCACTACATCTCACAAGCCCATTTGACCAAGGCGTTGCAAACTATGTTCGGTGGTGTTACTTGTTTACCGGGCTGTTTCAGCATGCCATACGGGACCGCTCCCAAAGGCGACATTGACTATTGGGCCCGTATCTTGGCCAACCCAGACATCGTGTAGCACTAACACGTTCTGCCCGTAAGCGATCTGCAACTTGGACCATCGTTCCCGATCCCTTCCGCGTCCTCGCTGGATCGACTAGACCGTCTGGGACCTGTTCGAGTTTGTCCTTGTCGTGATCTTGGTGGTACCTTCTGTATCTTCATGCAGTTTTTCGTCGGAATGGAGTTGATGGGCACACACTGGTTTTACCGGCTGCTATCAGTTTCATGCTCTTCCCTATCTCCATCATCCGCGGTGGACTCGCCACGACCGTCCCATTCATTCCGTTGCCATCCAACCTCGGTCTTTCTAGTCTTCCGATCGTCGTCAGGTCACGCAAGATCGCTTACCTCGGATGAATGGTTGTTTATATTATTTATCTCCTCTCCCTTTTGGTTGGAACGATCTTCTCCCCGCCTATTCGTTCTGGCACTTCGACTACTCCTTGTGAGGTCAAACACGTTGGGTTACTTACGACAAGGAGGGTGGACTTGATTCCTCCCATATGGTCATGAAGAGATGCGCGGATGTTGAGCGGGAACGTCGCCGGAGGAATGGTTCGCATTTGCGTGACTCGATGCTAGAAAAGAGGTGACTACACGTCCGTTCGATCGGGCAGCCAATTGATGATCGTCGCTCCGATATTCGATGGCTTTCGCATCTGACATCAACAATCCACCTTCAAACGGTGGTCCTGATGAGTCCACTTCGGAACCTTCAACCCTCAGTGCCTCATGGTAGTACAAGGCAACGACATGACAGAAATTGTCCATTGGTGCTCCGCGCTCCGTTGTTTACCCAATAGGACACTGGCATCCACTACTTCCGCGTCGTCGGTCTGGATTTCCCAATTTCGAACCTACGCTTCCCTCTCCACCCCTCAAGTTGTGTACAACGACGTCTACTCTGAATATCGTGTACTACGGTACCCTCAGTTCGACGCCCAAGTTACTCGTGTAGCTGGAACCAATGGCGGGGTCCTTCGGAACACTACGTTCTCAAGTCAACACCCGCGAGACGCAAAACCCATTCCGTTGCTCTTGTTGATCGCTGTGTTTGGTGCGTCTACGCTGCACCGAGGGTACTCCCCGCTGACAATCTTCCCACCACACGCGCCCTCCCCACCGTCCATGACGACCTGGCACACCAGTCAATGGCAGTCTCTTGGTCGATGAGACCATTCACACAACACCATCTACTGCCCGCATCGTCTCCTATGGCATCTGCTCGCTCGCGCTCACCTTTATCGCGGCCGGATTCATCGCTGGACGGCTGCTCGTCCACCGACACCGCTAAGCACACGGCCATCCCTACGTGACCATCGCAACAGTAATGGTCGAGTCTGCCGCTGTACATACAAACTTCCTCGTTGTCGTAATCGTTGTGTATGTGATCAAGAGTCCCCTCCAGCAGGCCGTCGTACAGGTTCAGGTGAGCAACGCGCGTGCAAGCGTATTTCCTGGCACGTGGTATCGTTATTGCTTGTCGTGTCAGTTCGGAACCGGGATGCTTGATCATGTGACTTGTGGGTGGGTTTAGTTGATCTTCATCATTTGACGGATCGCACGGGAGTAATGATGGACGAGATCGACGGATACAGAGTTGGTGTCCACGGTGGCGTTGCCGCTGTAAACGCGCGCCGGGCCGTCCTCGCAGCTGAACGTCATTCGGTTGGATTTTCATTCGGGGGGACGGGACGGGGCAGTGGCAAACATTTAGCGAATGGAGGACGAGCACATTTCGTTCGGGAGGTGTAAGGTTCGTGCAAATATGCATATATATGTATATGTCATGACAGTCGGAGATCGAATATTGAAGGTGGGTGCCCTTCGAATTTCAGTGAGGGACATAGACTCGGGTCGCTGTTTATGATGCTAAATCATGCCAGTGTATGATAGCGGGCAGGATGTTCATGGACGGTATCTGTGTAACACCCTTAGGCTAACTTGACTGCTTGCAGCTCGAGGCCGGCACCCAGAGGGCCATACGATGGACGCAACTTAAAGTGCGTGCACAATCGAGGAACATCACATAGTAGTCGTCTATGTTACCGCCATTCACATGCAAGCGTTGGTATGTACAAATCATCGAAACAATCCGTGGTGATGCTCGCCGAGTACGCAGGCCAAAACAACCGCCCTGCATGATGGATGACTCGCTCCCTACTCGCAACGTTTGTGGTCGCTGGTATGTACACATACTGGCACGTCACATATGTATACTACTTACATTCGTTGAACGTGCCCATCTCAACTCGGACATTGCAACACGCGTCACGATCGTCACGATGAGCAACTTCGGCCCAGCGCGTCGTCCTATCGCTGTCCCCGAGGACTAGGACCCAAGTCCACTCCACCTAGGATGCGACATAGTCCACGATCATGATGGTCATACTCGCTTTTATACCGCGTCGTCTCGAGCTAGAGTCGTCTCGACGGGACCCGTGCTCATAGACGTTGGCGTCTCGCCTTCCTTACTCGATGTGGACTGTGCGTGCACACTCGTCCAAGCAGCCGCTACTATCTCCAAATCGACCACTTCAGGTCCCACCCGTGGCTCCGAGTCTCCCCTCCAGTCGGCAGACGACACCCCCAGTTCGTCTCTCCACCCTTTCCCCTGTGCGATCCGGTAAATGATCAACAACGACGCGATGCTCTATCGGACGCATCGACATAATGGAACGTCATTCGGCATTCAGTTGCATCCACGTCACGCAATGCGCCGTTGATGGCTCACCTGGACCTGTGCGGCGATCTGGTCTAGGGCATTCGATGCCGACGTATTGACGCAGAAGCAGATGATCAAGAGGATGACGAAGGCCGTGTAGAACGACCCCGACTCGATGACTATGGTCGCTGTGTTGGTGTAATTCGATCCGTGACCCGGCCCAAATTGTTTCACCATCCGCCGTCGATGTAGTAAGAGGCGTCCCGCGATGACGCCTGTCACTGTGATGTTTAACAAAAGAGACAGGCCCGAGTATGCGATTCCATAATTCAAAACGTAGTCACTTTCTGACTCATTTAACTGGAGGAGAAATAGGCTGCCAGCGACTGTTTACATCCCACGAGAATGTGGGGGTAGGCGTCAATGCTTTTCCTTGGGTAGGATGGAGATCGGGGCGCACCATACTCGCAAACCAACAACACGAACGGAAAGATGACCCCGGACCACATAGGTCTGTCGCCCGTTATACAGACGACTTTGCACCGCCATACCTTGGATGCTCAAAGGTCATCACACCTTCGATGTCCACATGCCAGCACTCACCAACAATGACTCCGTCATCCAGTTCGAGAATACGAACAAGCTCGTCGACACTGATGAGACTGTCATCATATACCGTTCACTGAGGAATGCGTTTGGTCCGCCTGGGTAATTTCGTGACTCGATGAAGCCCATCTGGATAAACACCAAGCTGAACTGTTGCCCAGTTGTCACGACTATGCACAAGAGGAGGATGTATGCCAGGAGGGCGATTCGTAGTCGAGGACTGATGCGCTGTTTGAGGACCGCGAGAAAGGACATGGCAGAGAGTGAAATCTGTACACCGCAGACGAGGCTACTCAGAAACGCGCCTTGGAGCCATGTCACTTCGTCACGGATGGTATTGCCCGGCTCGTTTGGCGCGTAGGAAGAACGCGACATCAGTAGGGACGTTGAAGGGTCTGTGAAATGGTGGTGAGGTTACAGTGGTGTCGGTTATTTAAGTCTTGTCCTTATCAATACCTGTCGCGGACCAAGTTGGTAACGTTGGAGCCATTATTGGCCCAAGAGAAATTCAGGGTCGCCAACTGGTGAGAATATTCATTTTCAGCAAGAATAAAGGAGTAGGTTTATATACGACCAAATGGGAAGGAAGAAGATGCCGCGCGATCAGGACTCACCGTATTCCTCACGATTTCGCGTTCAGTGATGCCTAATTCGACTATCCAGGGTGGACTGGCCCCGTGACGGGTCCATCTACGATAATGCGGGTATGTGGAGCCTGTTTGCCCAGTGTGT
Organism: Butyriboletus loyo; assembly: GCA_038093515.1. Lineage (NCBI taxonomy): Eukaryota > Fungi > Basidiomycota > Agaricomycetes > Boletales > Boletaceae > Butyriboletus > Butyriboletus loyo. Next base: position 87,531 of record JBBPSI010000020.1, on the reverse strand, counting down.
AAGAATCCACCCTGGAGTCTCAGGCTTGTCAATGAACCGGGACGACGCTTTCGAGCGACTGATAAAGTAGTATCATAAATATAAATTGGTAAACATAGCACCCTTGCGTGAGATGTGCACTATCCACACGCTGCTCAATGCGCTCCCTTTCTTGCTCTGCTTCGCCGTCTGGGCCAAACCGCCCACGAGTCGTTAACACGATATCTTATGTAAAAGCACAAGCGTGTTCCTCCGGCGATTCAATATCAATATTCAAGGACGTCCGTCGGGCCCACACTGCGGTACTACACACCATTTGGAACTTGAAGATGGACAGTCTGACAGATAAATTCAAAATATTAGACCGCTTTCTGCTGTGTTCGCCTTGATCCTTGGTTTATGCTGGTTTGCGAGTACGAATAGAGTTTAGCCAAATAGGGATCGTACCGCTGCCAATCATGCGTGCGCGTGAGTCTTGTGATGGCGCAAGTTCAACGTTGAGCGCCAGCGTTCAACGTTCGACTTTCAACTGTAATGTCATACGGAAATTGTCGTCATATACCGCCAGCAGCGAAAGAGCAGAGTGTCACGATGTCTGCTCTCATAAAGCCCAGGAAGATTGCTCATGTCACTGGGATAAGTGCCAGAACTATCAGACGAACAATGGAATCGTGGTCGGCTTTGTTCCGCAGATTGACAAGCTGAATGGTCGGGACTCGGGAGGCCCATCATGCCGCATCAACCGTGAATGGGGCAAGGTCCTGCAGGGTACACATACGGCAGTTTCTATTCGGCGGTATCACTCAATTGAACTGCGGTGAGGTTCGAACCCTGCAGGATGCGGCACATGAGTGACCGCGTAAAACGTCCATACTTGAAAACCGCAGAGTGTTATCGTTGACGTTCATGGGTGATAAACTGCATCAGGCGATTCCCTTGTTTGTGTAGCGGTCAACCGTTTGAATGGAACGTCACGCGTCACGCGTCACTTTTGGCACAGTGTACAAAGCCGCATCAGAGATGTTACGCTTCATAGCATGCAAGAATCTACCGTGACATTGGCATGATGGACGAGAACCAAAGACCTTGGTACTCAGGTCGACATTTGGCGACGAGGAACTTGGTTGAATGTGTGGCACCGCACCCACAACATGCCTATGCAGTACGTACATGAAGGACGACGGTGTGGACCCGAAGCTCCGACTTGGACCGGATGACAACAATGCGTCCAAAAAAAAAATGACAGTGCCCGCTGAGCCTAATCTGGACTCTGTCAACGAACGATTGTCGCAATCGTCTTCGGCCTGGTCGAGTTGTTCAGGTGTTGTCTCGATCTTCTCTCTGTTCTTCGTTCACGACTGCTGACACGTTGCGCAGGTACGAGGTCGTCGTCTTCTTGGAGTTAGGCCACACAGTGGTCACGGCTTAGCGCCGGACATACACATGGAGTTATGGGGCGGCGCCAAGACTCCGAGATAGGGCAACATTGACGTCAACAGACCCTCTCTGGCCACCTGCACTATCCAACTGGGATATTGTTGACCCCCTTCCGCGAGATGCGAGTATGGAGTTTGACCAGGTTACCTGGTCGTCACTTTCTTTGCGCATTGTCCGGGCCGCGAGCAACCCAAATCCAAGTATTATGTCGCGACCTCCGAATCGCTCCCAGCCTACTTGAGGGGGATATCATGTCAATGAAGCCAACTTGCTGTACATAATTCCCTTGCCGACACTGTGCTTCCATTTTCATTTGTTTCAATTAGGTCTCGCTCACTTCGCGGATTGTAACCGCACTCGCGGACCTGTCTCGTGGACGTTTACTCTTGCCTTTCAGTCTGTTCCTAACCCTGGCCCTGGCTCCTTTCTGCTCCCTTAATCAGGCTTAATAAACCATCTACAACCCGGTGCTTCCTCTCCCCGGCCTACGCACCCCCGATCACCGTTCCTTAACACTTGTTTGGCGCATTGATTTCTAAATCTCTGTCCGTCTTCCCCATCGGGCTCCCCTCCCAGCCTGTCTCCACACCCGTGTTACACAACCCCCCCTGGTCACACGACTTCTGGACCACGCACGACTCTTCCTTCTTACCCGCATACCGGCTTCACAGCCGCAGCGGGAACTTACGTGGCCATGTTGTCATCAGGTGGCTCAGACAGAAGACTAAACGCCCATTCGGCGAAAGACCAGACAACGACCTTTCACCATCTGAAAACCATTACATCCATAGATTCACTTAACAGTATACATGCTCGACAAGGCAGTACAACGACGTTTGAGCCACATTGTATGCTGCATGCACCAGGCGACGAAAAATGACAAATACAAAAAATACAAGCAACTGACCACAATCCACATCTACATCCCCCTCGACATCGTCCCAGGTCCGTTTGACTCGGGGAGGTTGAGAGGCAAACACATGTCGCTGGCGGGCAGTCGCTCCCAGTCCGTCAGAGATCGTCATCCTGTGGGCTGGAAACTCTACTATTGGAAGTGTCTTGGGAGACAGTGGCGAGGCTATCAGTGGTGGCATTGAGAATGGTATGAGTGGTGATGTCTGGCACAGGCAGGTGCGAACCGCGAACGACTATGGGCAATGGCCGTAGTGCCATTCGATGGCGGCGTCGCGAGACGAGCGATGTCTCGGTCTGACAGCGACACGAGTACGACTTGGGCTTCAATGGTGGTGTACGGTGAACTGGCGACATCGAAGTTACAGTGGGCGTGAAGCATTCGAATGAAGTCTCAAAATTCTTGTCAAAGTCGTGAAAAGGTCCAGACTTGATCCTGTGGAACTGGGCTAGAGCACAAGAGTAGGAGGAATAGGAGCGGCAGTCTGGACCGTCCGATAAGGCGCGGGTTGTTCCGGATGTCTGACCGGAGCAGTGATCTAAAGATAAAAATCCCCCCATATGAGGGAGGCGTTGGGGCGTTGATTCTGAGCGGTGTATTGGGAGACGTTAAAATTGTTGGACAAGAAACTCGAAAGGGACATACTAAGCGTGTCTTCATACATAATAAAATAATCCCAAGTTGTGATCTAGCTCGAGCCACGTTCAACTCCCCGACGCTGCCACTCATAAGTCGAACTACTAAGTGAACATAACCCATACGCTGAACATTACGAGATTATCAACTCCAGTCAGATGCGAATGGGTCACTGACAAGGCCGATGGCGCACGACAGGTTAGGCCTTCGGCTTGGGAAGGCCGGAGACAACCCCCGCAATGGCAAGGCTGCGAGAAACAGCGAAAGACAATCAGTCAGCGCCACACATGTGCTTTGGTGCGGTACGTACGTGGACGGCCAACCACTGCGCGATTACCCACATGTCTTCTTTGGGCGTGCCTCGGGAACCCAGGGACGCCGCTCTCATGCACGAGAATTATGCGCCTTGAAGTGGCATCTTCTCCGAAGTTAGTCACCACCCTTATCATCGGGCGCTCTGGTATCAAGGGTATCGGCAGTGTGTATCGCAGGCTACAACCCTGTGCATCAGCCTTGGATCACTCGCGACGCACATCAAAACGACACTTGCACGCTTCGAAATGGAAGGTGTAGCCCAACAGTCCACAGCGATGATGCACAACGAACATGATTTCGACTGGCTGAAGAGGACGGGCGGCGTGTTTGGATCCACATGATATGTCGTGAGGTCGCGTGAAAAGATCAGCAAAGGAGGACGAATGTGAATACAGGGAAGCAAGAGAGCGAACGCAATGGGTCTTCTCAGCAAATGTCGTCTCTCTTTTTGTATGCTCGAAAGAATGCAGAGCTAGGATGCCAATCGGTGCGTCATTTAAGTGGAATGACGTCGCAAGGGTTGGCGCGCTGCTGAGTACATTCTTTATGTTTTTTGTGGTGGCCACCTTGACCGACGATAGGAACGCTACTGTAACCCATGGCCACATACATTGCGAGTCGAACGATTCGATGACGTGTGTCCCAGTCAACCCCGTTCGTCGAATTAAATAAATGAAACGACTTGCAAACCAAACCCCCTAAGTTATGGACTGAATATTTAGTCCGATTGCATAGTAGTTACAACAGCGAGTATGTAGCGAGACAGAAAACGAAGAGATGGGACTAGGCACTGAGAGTGTATATACAAGATACGTATATGATGGACGAATTGGGTCCTCTGGATCATACCCGTGTTCCACAAGACAATGGAGCCAGCGAGGATGCCGTTTGATCAATGTATCAATGGTGCATGTACTCTGGTGATCACTGATCAGTCCGTCTGAACCTGGAGCGCTGTATGAGGTTCAAGTATATGAAACATCTGATCGTCGGGCCTGGCCACGAAAGCTCGACGACGGAAGCCCTGTGTACACACGACCGACTACTTCTGACGAGCGGGATGCGATCCAGTCATCACAACGGTGCATACATGGCCTCGTCGTGTTGAGAAAACTGTGAAGGAGGGAACATCCTGTGATAGTCATGTGCTGAAGTGGCAGGTCTATGGAAAGGTCTTGCCTAGGGCAATGCATGGCATAATTATCTCGCCTCCGTGCCCGTGACCACAGGTGGCCCACCATCGATGTTGTCTTTTTCTATATGCTCGTATCCGATTGCACAGCTGGGCCGAACGCATCCCCCCAACCTCGATAGAACGAACTTCGGATGGTATCTTGGCCAACTTCATTGTCTCATGCGGCGCAAGCGCTGCGCGGGTACGATCCAATCAACGGGACTCGTCTACCATGTTCTGGTAGAATATTGACGTGGTCTGTATGGAATAAGCATCGTCCGCGGTCTATTGACGGCATGGAATCCAGCGAACTGCGATGTGGATGACGATGACAATGATAGCAATAGTTGGGGATTGGAACCCTAGACAAAAGATGGTCTGAGGACGACGGAGAAACTCACGAAACGTATGTGGTGACGCTGTAGGCAACGTCGAACTAAATCGAAGGAGTGACCAGGCCGTGGAACAGAACTCAGAGAAGAGTACTCAAGGTGATGGTGAGATCTTGAGAGTTGAGACCATGACAGTAGTCGTCACGTGACCCTACAACGATCATGGTTGTCGGGACTCGTCTGTTACTGGCGTTACTGGTGAACGTTTAGTAGACGTTCCACTTGCGAATGTCCCCGGGACAGTCTTTGCTCAGTGGGATGGTCAGTTAACTGTTGTCACCAACTACCGCCGCAGTCGCTTCAACCCAGCGTTCGCTGGTCCACCGATGGTTACACCGTGTACTCGCAGCACTGGATTCGTCGTCAAGGCTCTGCTACTCAGAGACCATAGGCAACTTTCATCCGAAGACGATAGACGATATGCTATCCCATCCATACGAATGGGTCATTGATTTCAGAGGTACATAATTTCGTATCCAACATTACCCCGACCTTGCTTTGACCCATTTCAACGAACTCAGTTCCACAACAAGAAACTTATGTTCCTGGAGCCCTAGGCTTTTCGTCAACATTGACCTCCACGGTTTTCTCATGTCTGCGTCCTGCCCCATCAACCTCACTGACTCCTCGCCATGCCTCCACTCAAGCAGGCATTATTGCGTGATTTTTCCAACGTTGTCTACCATCGCGACTCGATTCGAAATTTGCTATTCTCTTCTACATGTCATCACTCGCAAGCTTTTCGAGCGAATTGGTCGACAAGCCCGCAAATTCGTATAAAGGATCGATGCATCTTATACCGTGGTCTCCGGGAATTGCGGGGGGTACGAAGGATGTCCTCTCTCAGTGGATAAATGGCACTACGTCCCTTCGCATCACAAATGCACCCTCTGCTGGCCCCCTAGAAGAAGGCATCATTGTCGAGGGCTTTCGGCACGCCAAAGCGGGTTCTCACTCTCGTCCCGTGGTGGTGTATCCACCAGGCAGAGGTAACATTGATCGTTTTTTTTATTTTTATTTTTATTTTATTTCCGATTTCTGTCCTTTGTGGGGTAGACTACCCAACATTGATCGTTTGAGATGTACATCTCCACGATGCAGTACACCATTACGTCTGCGTTATTCTCGAAGGCTTCCCACCCACGCCCACTACCTCAAAGCAGGCCGCATCGTCCGCTTTTCTGGCGTTTCAAACCGACATTTAACCCTCTTCCGCTTCATCAGCACACACGGTTTGCGAGCCACATCACTCAGAACGAACACAAATGTCACGCGTTCTCGGGGTGGTCTGGTAGGATGCGCTCGTGGTGGTGATGTGGGTAGTGTCTTGGCGTTGACGTCGTTTTGGGAGGTTGCAACGAGGTTGAAACAGGCGACGGAGAAATCGGGGGATGCATGGTTGAGGACGATGATTATGTTCTATCGCATGTGGGTTCAAGTTTTCCCCACATCTTGCCGCGAATGCGGCGAACGAGGAAGAGAGGCCTATTCTGAAGAGAAGCAGGGTAGTTAGTTGCGAGGGTGTGGGTGGCCTTTCCACAGTGGATGTTCGCCCCAAAAAGGTCCATGCGGTGTCTAGGTGGAGTGAAAGATGTACATCGTCCCCTTTTTGGTCCCGGCCCGCGCTCACAACGTTTCCGCGTTTTTGTCAAACCATCGGTACTGATTCGAGTTCTGTCAGCCCAATGGATCCAAAAGGTATTTGTCTCTCTGTCGGCATGGAGAACAGCGGAATGATGTGTCCACCAGTTCGACAGTTGCATTCACAGGCAGACTCCCTTGTCGCCAAGTTTAAGCAAGGAGGCGGGCGCAATTACATCGACGAGGCGATCGTCCTCGATCGCGGAGCGCTGGAACTCCGCCGACCTGACCACCCTAAGAGATCCATCTCTTTGAGTTCCCTTGCAAGTCATCTCAGTGATCGTTACGACCAGCTCGGAGCGATGACGGACCTCGACGAGGCCGTTGCCTGCAACCGAGAAGCACTGGAACTCCGTCCACTGGGCCACCTGGATCGGTCAATATCTCTGATCAATCTAGTAGCTGATCTCGTCACTCGTTACGAGCAGCTTGGGTCAATGCAAGACTTCAACGAGGCCATTGTCCTTTGCCAAGAAGCAGTGAAACTCTGCCCACCAGGACATCCGGATCGCTCGACAGCTCTGAACAGCCTTGCAGAAATTCTCTCCGTTCGCTATAAGCAGCGTGGTGTAATCGACGACCTCAATGAGGCCATTGTTCTCGACCGAGATGCACTGGTGCTTAGCCTGCTGGGTGACTCTGATCGATCGATGTCTTTGAATAACCTTGCAGTTCGTCTCTTTATTCGGTACAACCAACTTGGAGCAATGGAGGACCTCAACGAGGCTGTTATCCTCGACCGAGAAGCACTGGAACTCCGCCCCCCGGGCCATCCTCATCGGTCAATGTCGCTGAACAACCTAGCAGCTGGCCTTGCTGCTCGGTACGAGAAGCTGAGGGAGATAGAGGATCTTGACATGACCATTATTCTTGGACGACAAGCACTGGAACTTCGCCCACGAGGGCACCCAGGTCGGTCGCTGTCGTTAAACAACCTCGCAAATCATCTCTCCAATCGGTACGAGCAGCTGAGGAGGACGGAGGATCTTGGGGAGGCCATAGTCCTTGGTCGCGAAGCACTTGAACTCCGCCCACTGGGGCACCATCTTCGGTCCACCTCTTTGAACAACCTTGCAGATAGTCTCTCCACTCGGTACAAGCAATACGGGACAACTCAGGACCTCGACGAGGCCATTGCCCTCAACCGAGAAGCGTTGTGCATTTTCCCACCTGGACATCCTCGTCGAGCGCATTCACTCCAATGTCTCGCAGCCGGGCTTCGCACTCGGTTCACACGGCCACCTAAGGTAGAGGATCAAGAAGAGCTGTTTAGTCTCTACGCTGAGCTGGCACATGTGCCGCAAATGGTGTCTTTAGATAATCTCTCTGTCACTAGAGCATGGATACATGCAGCCGAAGAGTTCGAGCATCCCACCACACTTCTCGCCTATGAAACATATCTTCGCTTACTCGTTCATTATCTGGCTACTCTGCCATCATTACCCCAACATCTTTTCCTGCTCAAGGACCTTACGTCGTCCCTTGCAGTGGATGCGTTCTCAGCCTGTCTTCGTAGATGCGCTCCCGCCAGTGCGGTTGAACTTCTCGAACAAGGTCGGGGTGCATTTTGGAACCAGTTCACCCGCCTCCGTTCTCCACTTGACAATGTCATAGCATCTGGCCCGGCAGGAAGGACACTGGCAAACGAGTTCACGGAGCTGACCTCGCACATTCGCAATGTTCTCGATTCGCCTGGTGCAGATCAACATGATCGGATGTGCAATCTCAACCTTGAATTGCAAAGAATCGTGACCGATATTCGTAACCTGCCCGGTCTCTCACGTTTCCTTTTACCCCCGCCTTTCTCAGATCTCCAATGCGCTGCCAGTTGTGGACCTGTCATTATCGTGAATGTGAGCCAGTATAGTTGTGATGCCCTTGTTGTCTTAGTCGACCAGGGTCCCGTTCACATCCCATTGGCAATCACAGAAACTCGCATTCAAGATCTGTCCTCAGAGCTTCGTACCTTGACTATGCGCGCGAAGTGGGCTGACGTGACGAGAGAGCTCGCTCTCATCTTGCGCGAACTCTGGGATCAGGTCGTTTCCCCCATCGTTAAATTCCTCCAGACGGTCTGCCCATGTCAGTCGCGCATCTGGTGGTGCCCGACCGCCGAGTTCTCTCTTCTCCCTTTGCACGCCGCCGGTCCGTATAGACAGGGTCAACAGAATCTCGCTGATATCTACGTCTCGTCTTACACTCCCACCCTCGCCTCTCTCATTCGTGCTAGACAGCCCAGTCCACCAGATTCTACGATTGATAAGAAGCGCTTTGTTGCCATAGGTCAAGCGAAAGCCGGCGGCGCGAGTGAACTCGTTTCTGTTGGCACCGAACTAGCCAACATCGATCAGCGCGTCAATGGTCTCACCACATTCACGCGCATCGAGGGTCCCGAATCCTGCATTTCCCGAGTCTCTCAAGAGCTCAGAAGGAACGAATGGGTCCATCTTGCATGTCATGGTCTCCCAAACCAGAAACAACCGTTCGAGTCCGCGTTCGTTCTCGACGACGGACACTTTACGATCGAGCATATCATTCGGTGCGATTTGGAGAATCCAGAATTCGCGTACCTCTCCGCCTCTCATACAACTGTTGGAGACAAGGAGATCTTGGACGAGGTGATTCATCTCGCGTCGGCGATGCAGTTTGCTGGGTTCCGTTCTGTCGTCGGGACGATGTGGGCTGTGGACGATGGTGAGACGGACAAGATCGCGTCGACGTTTTATGACAGCATAAAGGACGAGTCGGGCCGTCTTGATCATACCTGTGCAGCATTCGCGCTCCACAAGACGATGAAAAAATTGGTGGATATACCATTCGATCAACGCGTTCTTTATGTACATCTCGGTGCCTAGTTTTATATCATCGTGTTGCTATTAGCTACTCTTTCTCCGCTGTGTTTGTACTCGTCGGAATTGCTATCTGATCCGGTATCAACATTTCACCTCAAGTTCTGGTTTTTGGAGATAAACACGGGGAGGATTTTGTCTAAAGATGGGGCTCAGAAAGTTATGGCGGACCTGGCGTATGGCGGACCTGGCAGGACAAAGGTTTTTTTTTTGGGATTCGTTACACTGAATTGATCTTTGGTGACTCGATTTGCTTTTGTTTTCACCTTTTCGTTTTTTCCGCTCCCGCCCCTCAATAGAAAGTGCTACACATCGCTTGCGCTTTTCGATGATGGACTCATTTGCCATGTCTTGCTTCTCAGAACTGCCTCGCTCTCCTGTTTCATACCGCCCTCTTTCTTCGTTTTGGCATTCGCAAGCTTGTCTGCGGTCTAGTTTAAAGCTGTGTATCCGAGTCGTCGCCTTTAAGTTGGTTCCGGCCTTAGCACACGACGTTCCAGCGTTCTCGCATTGTACCAAGTTTGATCAGTCCACATGGATTCAAGAGGTACGTGTCTCTTGCTGTCACAGCGTCAGTGTAGAGAGCAGCGGAATAGTGTGCCTACCAGTTTCACAGCTGCATTCACGGGTAAATTTGCTAGTCGCCGAGTTTCAGCGAGGAAACGGGTCCAATTGCATCGACGAGGGGACCATCCTAGGTCGCGAAGCATTGGAACTTTGCCCACCCGGGGACCCCAAGCGAGCTACCGCCTTGACTTTGCTTGCAAATCATCTCCGGCATAGGTACAAACAGCTCGGGGTGACGATAGATCTCGGCGAGGCCTGGAACGCCACCCACCCAGCGATATGGATCGATCCGCCTCTTTTTGAAACAACCTTGCTAATGATCTCCCACTAGGTACAGGCGGCTCGGAGAAATAGAGGACCTCAACGAGGCCATTGTTCTTGCCCGCGAAGCACTAACGCTTTGCTCACCGGGGCACCCGTATCGGCCTGTGTCCTTGCGCAACATTGCAAATGGTCTCTCCGATCGGTACAGGCAGCTTGGGAAAATGGAGGACCTCAATGAGGCCATCGCTCTTGCCCGAGACGCGCTGGTGCTTTGCCCGCCGGGTTGACTGTTATCTTCGAACAACCTTGCAAATCATCCCTCCACTCGGTACGACCGGCTCGGGGAATTGGGAGATCTCAGCGAGGCCATTATTCTCGCCCGAGATGTACTAGTACATTGCCTACCAGGGCGTCCTGATCGGCCAATGTCTTCGAGCAACCTTGCAGTTCGTCTCTGGACTCGGTACAAGCAACTCGGGACAATGGAGAACCTCAATGAGGCCATTGTTCTCACCCGAGATGCACTGGTACATTGCCCACCAGGAAACCAGGATCGGTCAACATTTTTGATCAATCTTGCAACCCATCTCTCGACTCGGTATGAGCAGCTCGAGAGCATGGAGGACTTCAACGAGGCCATTGTCCTCGACCAAGATAGATACATTAGCACTTTTCCCAACAGGGCTCCCAAATCTGTCAATGTGTTTGAACAACTTTGCAACTTGTCTCTTTATTCGATACAACCGACTCGGAGCAGTAGAGGACATCGACAAGGCCATTGTTGTCAACCGAGATGCACTCGCGCTTTGCCAGCCGGGACACCCAGATCGGACGATGGCTTTAAATAACCTCGCAGCATATTACTTTACTCGCTATAACCATCTAGGAGCAATGGAGGACTTCAATGAGGCAATTGACGTTGGCCGGGATACACTAGCGCATCGTCCGCCAGGCCACCCTAATCGATCGGATTGATTGGAGAATCTTACACACTACCTTCGTACTCGATTCACATGTTCAAGTCAGTTAAAGGACAAGGAAGAGTTATTCAGTATTCATGCTAAGTTGGTAGATGAGTCCCAAGTGGTGTCTTCCATCAATCTGTCTGCCGCTACGGCATGGATTCGTGCGGCCGAAGATTTCCGGCACACTTCGACGCTTCTAGCACATGAAGCGTCTCTTCGATTACTTGTTCATCATCTGGCCTTTCTGCCGTCGCTACCTCAACATCTCGGTGTTCTTAAGAGCCTCGCATCAAAGCATTACATGCCCTGCCAACCAAAACAACCTTTGAGCAGGCCCTCGACACTCTCACTCAAAGAGCTCGGTGCGACGATCGTAGACCCTGCGGATCTTTTCTCCGTATACGATATTCACGACTCGAACCACGAGACGGTAGGTTTGACAACGGACTTCGAGGTGTGCCAGTGCCGCGTGGTGGATACGGATTGCATGGGTCGTTTCGTATACGGCTGGCTTGTATAGGATCAACTGGACGCGTGGTTCAATAGTCTCATCGCCAACCCCTCTGACGTCGCATCCCTGCTAGCTGATGTTATCACGTTCCACGTCGACCCGCCTCCCCTGGAAGCACCAAGGCAACGGATTCGGTCTCGACGTCCCCAGTGCCGATCTTAGCCAGAAACACACACATAAAAGATCGACCCGGCTGAAACCGAATCACACCGTACCGAAAACATCAAAATCAAACACGATGGGTATTACCGAACACAAATGACGAGGACGATTACAAGCACAAACTGTGACGAAAAGAAAAAGAAAACAGAGATATTATCCACAACAAATGATATCGTACCAAAACCGGATGAAACTATTCTAGCGACGAGTGACACTGCGCCATAGATCAACGACGTAAGTGCTCGTCGTGTGGAAAACAGACCCTCTGCCATTATCCCCGGGCCCCGGCAGAGTCGGTCCTAGTCAGTCCAGATGATGTTCCACCACAGCCTCCAGAACGACCTTGGCCTTGACCACCGTCGAGGTCTCGCTCTTGCCCGATTCCAGTTGCGTCCGCTTCGTCATCCCCAACTGCGTCGCGCACAGCACTTGCTGGCCTGTCGTCGCGCCCTGCTTCTTACCAGAACCACGCACGTCCTCCATCGTCGTTTCCTCGAACGCGTGCAAAGGACGGACGGAATAGACTTCGAAATCGGCCGATACGACCTCCCCGATCATCTTGCTGAGCTCTCCAGCGACCGAGATGATCGATGTCACCTTCTCCCCGAACTGGGACAAGATTTTGGACTTGGCGGCAGAAAAAGAGGCGGCACAACCTGCTGCCACGACAATGTCCGCAAGTCCCGCCACGATCGCTGAGACGAGCGTTTTCGGGTCGCTCAGACACGCAGGAGAGATATAGGTGCGCGTGAGCGATCGCCAACGTCCCGCTATCGCTTGCGCCTCTGTGAATTTTGAAATCCACGTTCGTTAGCGTCACGTTATTGGGTATTTCACGAGCTCAATCTCTGACCTGATTTCTGCAGTTGCTCGTATGTCTTTTCGATGAGCTCGTTGCACTCTTTCCCGCTGGTCCACGAGGAGATCAGCGGGCGGAGGTGGTATGCGATGTATGCTTGGAACGCGAACGGGAGGAACACGGCCACTTCTTGGCGGTCCTTCTTCCCCAAGAAGCCCACCAAGTTTTGGCCTATGGACGCCGAGACCCTATGCACCGCAGAGCTTTGTTCCTGCGTGAGGGTCGCATGGGCAGTCCGAGGCCGGAAGTCCTTGATCAGACGCTCTGCCATGGATGTGGCGGTCTGCTGGATCTCCGTATCGAGCTTCTGCAGCACCTGGACGATCGCCGCATCCGTGTGTGTAGCCGCTGGGGTGACGAAAAGCTGCACGCCGCTCGACTGTGAAGATTGCTCTACGACGGTGGACTGTGAAGATTGCTCTACAACGGTGGCAGACGTGACCGCTGTCGACTGCTCCTCGTGACGTTGACGAATCTCGACGGTTTCGGACTGGAAGATCTGTTTGAGTTCGGGCGCTCGGACGTATATCTCCTTGAGAGTGATGAGACGCTCTCGCAGCTCCTCGTTCTCCTTCCTTCGCTTCTCGAGTTCGACTGCCAACTCCTCTGCTCTCTTGGCGTCCGCGCGCAACCATTCATCGAACGTAGCGGTGAGCTTGATGACCGCACCGTAGTCCTTCACTTCCGTCGTCATCTTTTGATACACTTTCCTCGACTCCTCCGACACGGTGGACGACGACGTCTTGACGATCTCGATCTGTTCAGCGTAATATTGGTGGAGCCCCTCGATCTGGATGGTGGAAACGGACAGTCTGCTCTGGAGTTGTGCAATGTCACTGCGTGCGCGCGTGAGGTCTTCCACTTTAGCAGCGTCCGAACGTTTCCATTGCTCGATCTGTTCGTTGAGCGCGGCAACCCTGGTATCCTTCCCTCCGTCAAGCGTCAGCGTGGCCTCGAATTGCTTGCGAACGGAGATGAGCTCCGTCGTCTGCGCCTTGTAAAGCTGCTGGAGCTCGATGACGCGAGAAGATGAGATGGACAGGTCGATCTGGATCTTCTCGAGTTCCTCGCGCGAGGCACCGGACACCTCGAGCTTCTTGCGTACAACTTCGAGTTCCTCCGTTTGAGTGGTGACGACGCGCTTCAATTCATCTATCGGGACGAGTCAGCACCCTGAATCACGTTTCGTGTTCGCTGTTTAGGACTCACCGAGTTGCTCGATCTCCTTGCGAGCGATCACGAGCTGCTCCGTCTTCGTCGTGTCCGAACGTTTCCATTCCTCGACTTGAGATTGAATGGAGATGAATTCCTTTGACTGCTCGTCATAACGCTGCTGTACGGTGGTGATCTCAGTCTTGGAGACCGTCAAATCTTGCTCGAGATCCATGACGCGCTTGCGAATAGTCACGATACGTTCCTCTTTCAGCTCGTCTGTACGCTTCCATTCCTCGACTTGCGCAGTCAGAGAGACGACGATATGAACTTGCTCCTCGTAAGATGATGTCTTGCTCAAGAGGTCATTGCGCGCAGACTCCAGCTCGTGCAACTGTGCATCACAACGGCCCTGAACCTCGGCGAGCTTAGATCCAATAATGGTCACCTCTCCCTGAAGTTTCTGGATCAGCGTCTTGGAAGCCGTGATTTGCTCTGCATTGCTATAATCCACTTCCATCAGATGAGTCACCTTGGCGGTGAGAGAAGCAACGGTGCGGTTCTTCTCTTCGACGGACGTCGTCAAGACATGGAGCTGCTTCTTCGCATCGGCAAGCTTGCGCGTCTCTTTCTCGTAAAGGTCGTGGAATTTGGTGAGTTCGGTGGTGGAATCGGAGAGATCTCTGGTGAACTTCTCGAGCTGTTTGCGATTAGACGCGATCTCCGTGGCTTTCGCATCGTCCGTACTCTTCAAGTGGTGGACTTGCTTGGTGAGGGAGGTGATGGTGATCTCGGATTGCGACGTCGTCACCTTGAGGACTTCACGGGCCTTGCTAACTTCTCTCGACACTTTCTCATACGACTTCTGGAGCTCGATGTTCCGAGCGTTGGACGTGGTGAGGTCTCGACGAAGTTCCTCCATCTGCTTGTTCTTCTCCTCCAACGCACGAGCGATATGCTGAGACACCGCGTGTGCGGATGGGTTGACTGGCGCCTTATTTTTCCCGTCGGGATACAAGATTTCGATCCGATGGAGCTCGTCACGGATACAGTGGATCTCTTTCGACTGCGTCTCGCAACGCACCAGCAGCTCTGCGCTCCGGGTGGTCGCGGACGAGAGTTCGAGGCGGAGCTGTTCAACGCTTTCCTGCGCAGTCCTGAGCTGTTCCACTTTCAAGTCGACTCCGCTCTTCGCTTGGGTGACTTCGGTGGTAAGCGAGTTGATCGTCACCTCCTTTGTCTCGAGGAGCGACACCTTGATCTGGAGGTCGCTGCGAATAGAGACGATGACCTGCGACTGCGCGTTGTATTGCTTCTGAAGATCGTCGATGCGAGTGGAGAACAATTTGAGGTCCTGCTGCAGCTTCTCTTTCTCTTGATGTTCGACGGCGAATTTTTCTGTCAGGGTAGCATCTGCGCGCTTCCATTGCTCAACTTCGGCGGTCAGCGTAGTGATCGAGCCCCTTTGCTCTTGGACCACGGACTTGCTGGCTCCGAGTTCCGTCTGAACAGAGACGAACTCCTTGGACTGCACGTCGTAGCGCTGCTGGAGTTCTTCCAACTGCGAGCAGGTGGCCGCGAGCTTCTTCTGCAGGTTCTTGTTTTCCTGGCGATCACTCTCAATCTGCTGTGCCCTCTTAGCATCCGACGTCTTCCACCGAGCAACTTCGGCCTTGAGCGAGGCGATCGTACGATCCCTCTCTTCCAGCAACAACGTCTTGCGCTGCCCCTCGTCGCGCACAGAAACGAGCTGGCGTTCCTGCGCGTCGTAACGTTGTTTGATTTCAGCTCTTCCAGACGACGCGACGTTGAGCTCGCGCCGGAGTTTGTCGCTTTCTCGGCGAGCAGCCTTGATCTGCTGGGTCTTCTCAGCGTCCGCATTCTTCCACTGAGTGACCTCTTTCGTGAGAGAGGTGATACTGCGATCCTTCGCGTCCCGAAGCGACAACGTCACTTCCAGTTGGTGGCGGACAGAGTTGAAATCCCTCGACAGCACGGCATAATGCTGCTGAAGATCCGTGATTTGCGAATTCGTATTGGACACGTCCAAGAAGAGCTGCTCCAGTTCCTTGCTCGTGATGGTAAGCTGACCGTTGTTCCTGGAAACCGTCTGCTTCCACTTCTCGACTCGGGTCGTGATCGTGGTGATCGTGGTGGTGATGGACGTGATAGTGGTGGTGATAATCCCGATGATCGAATGTGATTTGTCCTGGGACACGACGACGGCCGTGGAACTGAGCTGGTCCTCGAGCTGGCTGATTCGAGAAGCAGAGGAGGAGATCTCCCGCACGAGCCTCTCTTGTTCCGTTTTGAAACCGTAGATTTCCTCTTCAAAGATGAGCCTATATTCCTCATGTTCCTCCGTCATAACGGCAATGATGTGTTCCTTCTCTTGCTCGTGTAAACGCTCCATCTCAAGGAGCTGTTTCCCAATGGAGTTGCGGGCAGATCTCGACGCTAGCGTAACAGTACGTCGAGTTCCGCCGCCGTTCGAGGCGAAGGAGAAAGCCTCTGTGACTGACCCCGCCTCGTATCGCTGATGGTCATGGATAGAACTCTGGGCGGAAAGGGTGGATACATCCTGTACAGTCGCCTCGTTTGCGGTAGCGGAGTATTCCACTTTCTGGACATTGGTGCCGTTCTGTTCCTCGGCTTCGACCTGGGTGACGACAACAGGGCGCTGAACGGTGAAACGTGTCTGCCCGACTATCGAATCAGTGGCTTCAGTGTTGGCGTCTGTGAAACACGTGGACACAGTGAGATCACGAACGAAACTCGACTTGGTCATTCTTACCAGATTCCAAGCTATAGGTGATCGTCTCCGCTGCACCTGCACTGATGACAGTCTCGACGCGCTCTCCCACCTCAAGTGATTCGGATTTCTGTGGAAAACGTTTTGAATAAAGTGACTCCTCACGACGTGCGACCGTCTCATTACCTCGATCAGGGTTGCAGCTCCCGAAGACCCGTTCGTGGATCTGGAGTAAACTTTGAGGTCGGAGGCAGACCGTTCTTTGTTTCCTGGTGTTTCCAGCTGATGTTGGAAGGTGAGTGTAAGACAGTATGAGGTACTTGTTCCCGTACCTGATGTACGTTTTTTGGCCCCTCAGGCGTACGTGGACTTGCGTCCGCTGGGGACGCCAAGGGTAAGGGCATTCTGGCAGAAGAAATGGCGACTGCTGGTCGACGAGATGATACGACTGGTATTCGATAGCGAGAGTTTGGGTACTAGGCTCGTGATGAGGGGGGGGGGAGTTGGTGGGTGATCCAGAATCAATCCATCGCCTTTAAGTAGAGTATGGTCATCGATGCACACCCATACAGAAAGAAGCCCCGGCAGACGATTTCAGCCGCATCCGGACATGGAGTTGTAGACTTGTGAAGGTCCTCACCGTTGGGTACTCGGATCATATCGAACCATCCTCACAGCATAGCACCGGGGATCGCTGACGCACCTTTCCGATTGGATGGTGGGCCTATTATGGCACCAATCTCCTCAGCGCATCTTGGGCACTGATCACATGTACATCAGAATTGATTCATTTCGCACTGAAGAAGTACGGCAGGGTGGAATGGATCGAGGGCTCGAACCCACAGCGCTGACAGGGAGGCTCGGTGGCGTCCAACTGTGTTCGGTCGTACACAAGGATTCCTCACACCAAGCATTGAGCGTTGGACATGCTATGGATTACCTGTGAACGTGTCAAGGTCACTTATTGGACACTCGATTCGTATGGGAAGAACGCACTCTAGTACTGGGATCGCTGCGGATCAGAACCGTCTAATATCATTGTACCGTTTATGACTCATCTGATTTTGAGCGCGTTGTCGAGCTGCGGACTCAATTATTAAATTGAAGTTTGAAAAATTTGCAGCGCCCAGGTACTCTTTTGGAAGTGTGACCTGATGCTGAGAAAAATTCGATGTGCAAAAGGAGGTCGAAAACCGCCATTGTCAACACACAAATCAGAATCCAGAAAAACATGGCGTAGTTGAACCAACTGGTCTGAACATATACTCTTCAGAGCCGAGGGGTGGAGCTATCTTGTTGGAGTGTTGGTTTTTTTGCACATTCGGAGCCATGATAGTATGGCACCGATGTACATCAGAATTGATCTCTTTCGCAGAGTAGCACAAGGAGAACCGTCGGAGTCGTGGAGACCCCTTCCCTGGCAGGAATTTCATCAAGTTCACAGGACGGGCCTATCCGCGCGAGATCCGTATCTTCGAGATCTCTAGAACCGTTTATGGAACCGATGTACCTCAGAATTAACCTATTTCTGCACAGAGTAATGGAAGCAGAAAGTCTGGAAGTCTGGATTCGTCGCGGCATCCTTCCCGGTTCCGGTCACTGAGTTTACCGGATGGTCACCTGCGCGAGATCGTTATCTTCGCCGAATAGAAGCATTTGTGGCACCGATGTACATCAAAGTTTTGCACAGCGTAACAAAAGCAGTAGGACTCACGGAAACTCGTCGTAGCATCCTTCTCTGGGATCACAGAGAGTTGGAAAGGTCATAGCACGGTCGTCTGCACGAGGTCCTGTTCGATTGGATGGTCAACGCGCCCGAGTGAGAGCGACTTGAATCCATCGAAGTACGGGTTTGGCAAGCGTGCACATCCCGCGATAATCCCGCAATCCTCCCACGATGTTCACGCAATCCTCTTCCGACGGTATTCCTTAATCCTCCAGCGATATTCCCGCAACACACGATGCGACGACTCTCACGGACCTGAGACACTGGCTTGACCTGCTACCAAAAAGGTAGAATTGCATATGGTCACATCATGATGGAGGACCCCGAAGAATGCCGCAGAAGTTGGGCAAGCAAGATTGCCCAGATCGACTCACCATATCGGGCCGTGCGGGGTGGTGGGAAACTCCGATCCTGACTCCCCCACTTGGCAGATTCCAGAACCGATCGTTATCGCCAATCGGGCCCCGACGACTACGGTCGTCACGAAATCCCCACTGCCACCCCTCGTACTCCATCTCATCGCTCTCAAGGAGGTCCATAGTATCCGGTCCCCAAACAAACAGATCTTCCAAGCCGAAACCACCAGGACCCAGCGACGTTATGAGGAATAGTCGGTAGAGCTGACTCGGTCCGCCTTTACAATGCATCAATCCCAGCTGATCTGCGTGCGACGTTACCCAATCATGCCGGAGGACCTTATGACCCTCCACACGCTGCTACGACTTAATCAGCAGGTTCAGCAAAGTGTCGCAAATAGTAGACCGTATGATCCACGACTTCCGGCCTCGGGCTGCTTGCGGACGCCGGAGGCAGGTACTGTCCAAGGGCATATCTCTGGCATTGCCAGTGTCGTGGCAGCGGGTTGTGCCCCTTCTCCTTCCACCCCAAAGTCAAACATTTCGTCCCACTTCCAGGACAAGGACCCTTCCATCACTTCCATCGCCGGGGAGCTCAGTAAGAGGATTGAGGAGTTCGAATCGGCTGAGATCTCGAAATCTTTCCTGTCCAGACTCCATCCTTTGCACGCGGTTGAGGAAACCGCGATAGAGGACGTGTGAGTGAACACGAATTAGATAGAGGAACTAGGATTACCTGTCGTCAGTAAGGAGTGGATAGCTGCGGCTTACATACACGAGACTGGAGGAAGCGCGGGACAAGGAGCGACGTGCTAATTAATGCAAGCGCAGTTACCAAAAAAGGAAATATAACAATGTATGAGGCATTCAAATATTCAACCCTGGGCGAGGTTCCTCTGCCACTGGCATGTGTCTCGTTCGAGTCCATTCAATGCACCAGTAGTTGTATCGCGTTTGGCTAATTCTTTGCGGTACAATGTCGATCTGACAACGCACACCTGCTCCACACCATTCGACCAGTTAATATTGACACCACAGAGACCGTAATCGGCTCCCGATTTTGAGTCGGGTTTGTGCTAACCATAACACTCACTGGCACCTCCTAAAATTCGGTGCCAGGATAAATTGGCAGTATCCCAGGCTGCGCGTAAAACCTGATCTACCCAGATGGTGTTGTCTCTTGAATGGCACCCAGCAGGTTCATGATCGCTGCCAGTGAGCTTGCGCATTGGAAGTAGTCTAGCCTGCTACGACTAGTTCCGGCATGCTGCGCCGATCGCTGGTTGGCATCAGATATGCATCCCGCGATACTCCAGCAATATTACATTCTGCCGGAAACCTATGTAATACCGGGGCACAGTAACTTGAAAGGGTTAGCTCGCCCGCTATACCACTCCTGGAAGGTCTTGCGCAAGTGATCGGCGTTCAGGTTGCGATCGCCTCCGAACAAGGGTACAGGCGAAATTTGGCAACAGTCGTCTCACCACACAATCTGAGCACTTGGCAGTCCCCACGTTCTTCGATGCAGGCGTCCCCTACGTCCAGGCCTACAGCTCGAGACTTCTGGTGCTTGGTTCGTTGCGAGAGCACAACATGATCACCTGCAGGCATGCATGGATATCACGGTCGAGACTCAGGATGCTCATCCAGACAGGGAACAACCTACCCAGGTCCATGGGTCATGTATCATGTTTGATGAGTCGAAGCCTCTCACGTGCCTGTATGGCAGCTTTTATAGGCGCGTAAGGTAGCACGAGATACGCTAGACACAAAAGGGCGTACAACCAAAACCAATTCCACAAGGGAACAAGACCGTATTTCATGCATGGATGCGACACAGTTCGGTAGCCAGGCCTGGGCGACAGGGTCGCAAGACGAAAACTATCGAGTCCCAGCCTGGCGATCAGACCAGACTACGCGGTGGTCTCACATACGGACGTGGCGAAGGGTCCGAAGGAAGCAGTATCCACTGTTGGGGCCAGCGCGGTCCAAATCCTTGTGAAGACCCCCAAGAAGGATCTATGGCATGTACTCGGTGTCAAATGCACCACGCGCAGGGTCGTATGGAGCGCTCTCAACAAACGAGGTGACGTATCCTTATCTTGTAACGGCTCACGAGGTGGTCGTTGAGTGTGTGTAGCAATTCGGAAGGAACTGGGTCTGTGCCGATTTGAATCCTGAATACAGTGTGCTTTCCGTGATGAAAGTCAAGACGATGCGCTGCATCAACGATGACTCGGGCGGCTGCACACGTAAGCTGTGAACCGTGAGCAAGAACTAACAGGCACATATGAAACCACAGCTTACTTGGAAGAACATCAGTGATCACCACGACAGTGACGGGCCAATGCAGTGAATATCAGTGGCTTTTGATCTGTATTGGTTGGCTATGACCACAATTCTAGCAAGAACCTCCCGGGCTTGCTCCCGAAAGTTACCCTCCTGCATGATGGCATGCAGTACAGACAGTCGACAGATCGTCTAAAAACGCCAAAAGATCTACTCGCAGACATTGAATCAACGAGGGCGACGACATTCTTAATCTCTCTGTGATAGATCAACATAATGGTCGACTATTAGAGAGACACGCACGCCCAACTGTTGTCTCCACTGTACTCCATCCCCTCAACGATCTTCATTGACCAACCTCCCTGTCTGAAAATATATCAAAGTCGTCGGAAAGAATCGCGGTTTATCAGTCTGTACGAGGGTAGTGTTGAGATAGTCCACCTCGGGATTGCGGAGTTTTGACTGGTACGATGTTCTTGTTGTGCACTGCTGAGCAGAGACAACCGTTCCGTAAACAAGAACGCCTTTGGGTTCTGCAGGAGGAAAGCCCCAGCAAAGTATGCAACGCAATCAGGCACTTCATAGTCCTGACTCGAAAGACTGGATATCCATCGGACTCTGAAATGCTTCAAGTACCGCACTGTAACCAGCTTCGGCACGACCCGAGCCACCCAGAATGTTCAGGGCGAGTTCCTGGCCAGCGATGCAAAGAGTAATGTATCAGATCGAGCCTGCGCTTTTGCGTTTCCATGCAACACCATCCCGGAACCTAGCGGCATGGACTCTGCTGAAACGACACGAACCCAGTTGTATGTTCCCAGTGGGCCGCAACGACTAAACAACTTCGACACAGGTGCGCTTTTCGCACCTATTTAATGTTAAACTTAATTCTTCCCGGGACTAAATCCACCGCAATAAGGATTGCCGCTGGCGATGAAATCCCGATCACGCCCAAGTCAACCTGCCGATCGATGGATGCCACCGTTTTCCTACTAGTCGAGCACTTTTCGCGACATTTTCAGTGGTCGCGAGATGTACGCTGAATTACAAGGCACCCCCTGAGTCACTAGTCAAGAGCCAACCCAAGGTGCTTACTTTCGTTCACATGACTCGGAACCTTCATTAAACCTCCCATTCTGATCGCAACTAGTGCCTAAAGTTATCGCGGCAAGGTATTTACCTTTCTTTATACTTGAGCTGTAATTACGGTGTGGTTGGCTAATAGCAGTTCCCAGTTTCCCTAAAGCTATCGCTGCTCGGCCCACGACGAGTATGAGTTCTGGTGGGATCTATCGGGCTTTGTGCCTGTTCTGTGCGAAATGGATTAATTCTAATATGATATACATGTGATGCGCCCAAGTGGAGATCATCCTGTAGATAGACTAGTTATCACTTACATTCCTTACATTCCCTTATTTGGACACCGTTCTATTCTGCCTCGCACGTTCCTCCAGTTTCGTACTACCATACCGTTCGACTGGAGTTGACTCGAACTGATTACTCGTCCATCTATCTAGTTCGTGTTCCATCACACATGCCACCCCCGGAGAAAGGTGCTTTCCTCGATGTGAGCACACAATACAACATTTTGACTGTTGAAACGTTGATTTGCGGTGACTCGCACTTCATGTATTATGCTACGATGTAGACCGCTCTCGAACTCCTTTCCGATGCCTTTGACGCAGAAGACAACCATGAATACACCGAAGCGTACGCTAAATACATGGCTGCCCTCGACTATCTCATGGCAGCCCAGCAATGTACGTACTGATGCTTTCGAGTTATCCCCGGAACCTGACGTTTCTCCTTTCCTCAATCTCTGCATCCCTTCCATCCACAGCTGAGACGAACGAAAAGTCAAGGGCCCTCTTGAAAACGAAAGCAGACGAATACCTGAACAGAGCAGAAACAATCAGGCTGCGTATCCATGTCGACACGCACAAGCCTCAACCTGATAGGTCAGCCGATGTTAGTGGCTTCAGCAAGCATCACAGTACGGCACAATCGGTCGTTCTCGATGTCAGTATGATACATATGTTACCCGTACGGGACTCTGCAATCGATCACTCAGTGACTGATGCACGACATGAATCTGTCGACACCTCTTATAGGAAGCGTTCAAGTGCGCGAAACAGGCGATTGATGCGGATGCTTCGCAAAACTATGCAGAGGCGTACAAACAGTACATGAAATCCATGGACTACTTCATGTTTGCACAACGATGTTTGTATCTTTGTTCTCTGTTCTCTTGCGTCTATTGGCTCGTACCTCTGCTCATAGCAAGCCAGTACAGATGAAGTCAATGAACAGTTGCGGTCCTTGATCCGGTCAGAAGTCGGAGGATACCTTTCGAGGGCGGAGACGATCAAGAAACTCTTGGACTCGCTCAAGGAATCAAAGGCGATGGACATTGCTAATCTCAGCAAAGAACTACCCCGTCCACCCGAGGTGGTTTTTCTGCACGTAAGTGGGCTTCTACTTCCCAGATCGATACTCGAGTCTTTCGCTCGACCATTCCGACGGCGTCTCTCACCACACTCCCCCAGACTGCGATCGAAATTTCCCAACGAGCCATACAACAAGACGTCAAGAAGAACTATCGGGCTGCTTACGACCTTTACAATGGTGCATTCGACTATTTCATGCTTGCGCAGAAACGTACGTTTCTGACGCTCATCATCCTCCTTTTTTTATTTTTTATTTTTTATTTTTTATATATACCTCGATCCGACGATGAACCTTGTCTTTCGCAGATGAGAAAAACGAGCAATCCAAAATTGCCATTCGAGCGAGTATGGAAGCGTATCTCGCGCGTGCGGAGGTACTCCAGAAGAGCATTCGATGATATTGAACCCCAACACGAGACTCTTCAACGAGCGATCGATCGATCGATCCCCGGCACCATAGTCTTGCACCGGGTCACCCGTTCACACGAACAGACAATCGCGCTCTACGAGACACGTTACGGAGTCGGACGCCGCGTGATCGATGGCGTCTTGCGTATACGTCTTGATAATCGGAAAAACTTAGATACCCGGTTCACGTTCTGCATCCGTTTTGTATCGCTTGCACTCGTCTTTTGCAATAGGTATCTATCGTGCTATCGTGCTATCGAATATCGATGTTTGACCGTGAATGCTCGTGTGTACATCATGTGTGTGACCGGGACCACGGTGGCTTCAGGTTCGACGAGGGCGAGACGGGATCCGATCTTCTCGGTGGCACTGATGGTCTCTGTCTTTGTAGAGACTGTGATGTACTAGGCGCGGGACAGACAAACAACCGTTGGACGTGCCTGGACCTTGGTTGGGCGCTTCAGCGGACGAAATCAGCCGAGAACCAGTGGTCGGGGTCAACTGGCAGGTCTCTTTCAAACACTGAACATTTCCCAGTTCCGAGTCTCTACTCCCTATCACCCCTCACCCTTCAGCGCTGCACGGATGCCTCACTTCAAGTTGATTGCCACAGATAGTCCTCACATGCTATTAACAAGAGAATGCATGGTATAGTAATACATCGCATCGGGCTCGAGCAGCGGTCATGTCGACAAAGACAAGAAAGTCAGATGCTTGGGGAGGGTTAGGTACATGGGTCATGTCAGTCTTTTCGTCACGTAGTCGCACTCGCATTCGCACTCGCGGCGGCGATAGCAGCCGCTTTGGCTGCTGCTGCCGCCTCATCCACAAGTTTGAATGGATCGACTGATTTGATGCTCTGAGAATGCCATGCTGTGAGAAGCCGACGACGAACGAAACTATAACAACCACACTGACCGGATCGAAAGGATCTTCGACACCGTCCTCATCAAGCGGGTCCCATGGCGGTGAGTCATTGTACCACCTGGCGTCAAAACAACGAACGTGCGTGTATCAGTCAGCAGTCAACCCACGTGGATAGACGAAGTAAACTACACTGACAGATTGTCGCCGGTTGGCTCAGGCTTGATAGCGTCCCGGAAAAATCTCCTGTTTCGTTTAATGGGACGTCTCAGAGAATAGAGAGGTGTAAATGGGTTGTTGCCCGTTTGATCGCACGCTTTGCGAATGAGACCGGATTGGGCATCGATTACCCACTCGAGTCCACCGTGGGCACTTGCGGTGACACCAACAGCACCGGCGACAGGCGCTTGGGCTGCGAGAGCGACAGAGAACTTCTCGCCCGCTGTATCAGCAAACGCTATCAGCGACATGTGCGGACAAACAGACTAAAATGACGACCGTACACTTGTCTGAGAGGTACATAGAGTACGCAGGGCACACGTGAATGGCTGTGACGAGCGACTTGTCGATGAGCTTGTCGACCTTGTAGAGGTGTTCTAGCACCACGTTGGGTGGAATGTAAACTTGACGAGGGCTGTGCATGATGAGGACGGCGTTTCGTTTGCCGCGCTCGAACAGCCATTGGGCTTTAATGGATGCATTGGCGATACCAGGGAAGTCCCTGTGGTCGTATTTACTCGGTCAGGGCATGTCATGATGCAAAACTACTACGTACAGTTCACTGTCCGCATTCAGGTCCTTGCGCTTGGCGCCACGCGAGGCGATGATAAAGTCGTCCTCAACTGAACCTTCTTGTGGCTGGTGGTTGGCCATGCAGAACTGGATGCCTTGATTGTCCATCTCTCTTTGGAATTCGGGATCATAGATGTTGCCTTCCACAATCAGATCCCCCGTCTCTTTGTCGATGGTACCATATGAACCGACCTGTTGGTCAAGAGCGAAACGTATTTAGAGATTGGGGATCATGGGATGATCGTGGTGAAACTGACTCGAATTTCGATCGGCGGGTCCCAGTTGACCCACTTGGAAGATATTGTGCGGATAAGGTCGATGTACTGGCGTTGCATTAAAGCTGGCATGATGAGGTGGCTCAGTCGCGTGATGGGGATGGGGAAGCGAAGGGACGGAGCTCGTGTAAACCTCGTGCTTTAAGTAGACCTCGAGCGCTTGTGGGCGCATTCCTGTGAACTGATCGATTGCCGATGATTGGTCGATTGGGTCTTAGCTGTGTAAGGAACACTACACAGAAACCCACAGCAAGAGGAGACCTTCGGGGCTCACTCCTGTGCTGGCTGTTCCATTGAAATGATTTTCCAGTGGTTCTTAGTCTGGTGAGCATAAGCATCTATGAGGGTGTACTCGAGTCTTGGCAGAGGGAAAAAAAAGATGATGGGGCTTCTTATCTTACTGTCATGTGGCTTTACCATCATGAAAAATCACGTGCATGTGAGAACATAGCCCTTTGCAGTCCATCAAGTCACAGCGCTGCTTGAATACATCGAACTGGTGTGCATCAGTGAAACGGTTATTGGTCGGAACCAACGGCTAGCAGTCCGTAGCAGTCAGAGCCAGTTCGGTATGCTCAGACAGTAGGTAGCCGAATTAGTAGCGACTTTGCGGCATTGATACCATCCCGCAGCCATGTGAAGGTTCAGGCTCCGATCATTCAGTTGCAGCTGCGCCAGGAATGCCGCAAAGTCGCCCGCACTCCCTATTTCGGCTACCTACTGTCTGAGCATACCGAACTGGCTCTAACTGTTTTACTGAAGACGGCGAGTATTAAGTGGGGTGAGGGCGTCTGCCTATGAACTACAACCTTGGCGCAATCATCTATTCTTTCTTGGTTTGTCTCGAATGGACTTGGCCAAACTTACAACGTTGTGTAGTTGGACGAGCGCGTATCACCGTATCACCGGACAAAAAATCGACCGAAAGAATTACCTTGGATCGTCGTCCAGCATCAAGGGTGTCTACACGACGTCTAAAATGAAGACGGAAAACCCCTCTTGGCCCATCGACCAAAGTTGTCGCTCTAGCTGTCGGATCACGCGCCATCAGCAATGACTCTTGCCAACATACCGACTTCCTCCAGGCATCGCGCACGTCCACTCCCATGTTGTCCTAACCCACCTTCGCTTCGCATGCCTATCGCAGTTGCAATCTAGTCAATGCAATTTCTATCACTTGAGCGGGGGGTAATTCAAGCACGATATCCACAACCACCTACAATACTCCGTCAAAAGTCCGCATCGCGTCTTGCAATGGGCCCCCCAACGACTCCTATTCCCCATTCTCTATCCTGAGTGACATCTTTAATGATGCGTAGGCTTCTTCCCGTCGACAAACATATTCCTCGTCGCGCTCGGCAACTGAATATCCATCCCATCCATGTCTCTCGTGACATGTACTTGACACCCGAGGCGGCTGGTGTCGGTCAGTCCGAATGCGAGATCGAGCATGTCGTTTTCGTCGTCCGAGGGTTCGGGGAGGCGGTCATATTGTTCAGGTGGGAGAATAACGTGGCAAGTCGAGCAGGCAACAGAACCTTCGCAGGCACCTAGAGTGTGGGGGAAAGGAATTGGGAGAAAAGTTCTGCGAATGTCAGATGTAGGAATGAAATGAAGTACCTTCGAGGTCAATGTCCCATTCGTGTGCGAGAGATAGAATATCATCGCCTTCGTTGGCTTTAATCGTTTTAATGAGGGTCCCCTTGTGGTCCTTGAAATGTAGGGTAATGCTGTCAAGTGGACGGGGTGAGAGCTCTGACCACGGACAACAGGATGTACGGAGACGAACCCAGTCCCGGGGGCAGGTCGTTTAATATCTCCGTGTCGTTGTGCTGTGATGAGACGTCATCGGTAACGAATAGACTGTGTGAGAGGAAGGAGAGTGTGCGCACCACTGGATGCATGTAACCGGCGATTTTGTCCCAGTGCATTCGGGATTTTCAACGAGGATGATGTAGAGGTTGGACGTGACAATGACCGCCGCAGCAGTCGGTGAAAACCACGTTGAGACTGTATACTGTTGCCTACAGACGGTCGACCCCGGAGCAGAGACACACCCGTGGATATTCGCAAGCCAAGTGCAGGCGTCGTGTCAACGATGCGTGCAAGTTCGAGCGGAATGCGCATGGCGGCGGACATGACACCAATTTATGGGCCCGTAGCTGGTAATCCAGGCGATGATGACAGTCGGTATGCTGGGTATGTGGATCACATGATGTGTCTTTACGGTTGTGTGATCACGTGAGTTGTTAGTGCGCGGGTGATTTATTTCTATTGCAAGTTGCCACCCGAACAGTCGGGGTCACCCTTGCGAATTTTGAATCTGCCCACCATGCACCCCCCACCGACTCAGACCTGTAACTTTGTAAGTCTTGGGCGTACTGGTGTCTGGCATAGCTAACGACGATCAGGGAACGGACTGGGCAGCGAATGGTCTCACTACCCTATTAATCATTGGATTGTTCTTATCCTATGTCCCGCAGGTGTGTCTCGTCCATCCAGTTAATACCGTCGTCACCTGACATTTCTTACAGCATCTGCGTATAATTCGGGCTGGAACTTCCATTGGCTTTAGCCCTTGGTTCTTGCTGCTCGGCAGCACCTCCTCTGCGGCAGGCTTGCTCAACATGTACGTTGCATGGATTCTTTGTAGTTGTGGCCAACTCTAGATATCGGTTCTAGGATTACACTTCAATACCCTGTCATACGCTGCTGCACTCAAGTAGTGCGTCACCTGTTCTTTCCTCGTAACAATCATCGTCTCTGACCCGAGCTACCAGAGTCTTGGAAAGTGTATCGAGCAAACTGCTGGCGTGCTCCAAGTCGGCATCCAATGGTTCTTATTCACCATAATGTACGTGACCATCGAGTTTTGATGCCCGGGCGCTGAATCCCATTCTCCCTCCTAGTTTGGTACTCTACATGCTTTACTACCCTCCCAATCTCAAGTACATCCAACTCGACATTGACATGCACGATGCACGACCGATCCATCACGTCCGCACCAAACTCAAGAGCTCCGAATGGCGATTGTCGGTCATCGTCTCCTGGCTCGTTTTTCTCCATCTGTATGTCCCCTCTTATCCCTCTCCGTTCCTCATACCGCTCACCTACGTCCGCTCAACACAGGGTAATTATCCTCATCACGACGTTTGCCCTACTCGTGGATTCCCCGCCATCGCCGGACCCTACCGTACCGCATCCACCTCAAATCACACTCTGGGCGACGTTCTTGGGTGTGACATCTGCTTTGTTGGCAGCCGTACAGTATGCCCCGCAACTTATACGGACTTATCACCTCAAACTCGTTGGCGCGCTGAGTATCCCGATGATGGTGATCCAGAGTCCGGGTGGAATCGTCATGGCGGTCTCGATTGCTATGCGGCCAGGAACTGATTGGACGAGTACGTCACATTTTTTGTTGCCGTTGATGGATCATCGCTTGTGGATTCTTTTTTCGAAAGTAAGATGGATGAGACTAATTGAATATTGGATCCTAGGTTGGGGGGTGTATGCCGTGTCGGCTGTGATGCAAGCTAGTTTGTTGTTCATGTGCTTTGCATGGAAAATCCGACAACATCGCCTCGGGATCGACGATTTCGGGAGACCACTCGGAGAAGCTGCAGAAGTGGCCGCCGAAGGGGCAGCTCGTACACCGAGTGAGGAAGATGGCGTAAGCGTCGCGATTGAGGGTGAGATGAGCGATGAGGCGGCGAGGGAGGACACACCGTTGTTGAAGTCGGGGAGTATCGTTCATCGGGGTGGGGTATTGGGATGGATTCAAAGGCTGGGCAAGTAAAGGGAAAGCACTTGAATATGCATAGATCCATTTTAATTTTACTGTGCTTTGAGATGAGTAGAGCACTAGAATATGTATCTACGGTATTACTTCTTGCGTTTGTGCTAGTGTGAAGTTTCTACGCGAGATACTACAACATTACTCTACAGCTTTACCCCATTACCCGGTCGCGTTGCAGTAACCAACTTCTCCAAACCAACTCTCGTCTGCGTGTTCATCGCAACACTCTTGCGAGAATGTTTGTCAACAAAGACGTGTGTATACCCTCCCACAGCAGCTGGTGTATCCAAGCTACCCGGCGTCTCATCTCCCAAGCACTTGAACACCCCAACTTCGTATGTGACCGAGCTCCTCCCGAGCTGCGCCACTCTCAGACCCAAGTCGAGGACGTCTGGGAACGAAAGCGGGGAGAAAAACTGAGCGGCGTGAAATTGAATCAGTAACATTTAAACAAGTAATGAGGCTATGGTCGGGGAGACAAAGTCACAAACGGCAGCGACCATGTACGTTCTATCGTTTTGCACGTACGCGGCAGTACGCACCTCGCAAAACGACGAGACGACGAGACCGATCTGGTTTCCGTCCGAACCGGGCTGGGTCGGTGAGAGTCCACAGTGCTGGATGAGGTAGGTGTTGACGATGGCGTCGAAGAGGTGGTAGTACACGGCGTTGTTGACGTGTGCGTATTGGTCGTTGTCGCTCCTTTACGGATTCCGAACGTGGAAGATGATGGGACGGACGTGAGGCCATATCGTATGTAAGTATCGGATGCCAAGGTTAGAAACGGAGGAGGCAGGGAGGAGGAAGGGAGGGCGAACCAGCGTGTGCGGTAGGAGAGAAAGAAGGGATAGTCCGAACGTCGTCGCGTTTTCTTGTCGTTGGTGTTGGGAGGGTTTGAGGACATGCCGACTGGGATTTGGATTTGTGGCTGGGGGGAGGGACTTGGCACGGCCACGACCAACACCTTTCAACTTGCAACTTGCAATTTGCAAGCAACCGTTGATTTTAGTCTCTTCTCACGCTCCCTTGGAGTGTTTCATAGTCTCGTCGCGCAACGTCTGTGCGCGGATCGTTCAGACGTGCGGTGGATATCCGGTGTTCAATTGTCTCGCTGTGAGCATGATAGTTATCAGTGGATTCGGCCACCAAGCGATCGTAGACTCGGAGGACCGTTTGGCATCTGCGCTTCTATACCACTGACTGCTTCCCTCCGAGTCAGGTTGGATCAGGTGAACCGGTCGATTACCATATGGTACATCGACAAGGCCATCTTGCCTGCTGTTCATCGTTCATCCCACACTAAGCTTTCAATATCAAGCAGGGAGAACGAGCTTCTGTTTTAAATGGTGGGTCTATGTCAGACGATTTGGAGACGCGCTCATCTACTAGCCTTGAATATTATCTCAGCCACGCCATCATGCGGATAAAATTTTCCTCCCATACGTCGTGTGCTCACTCCACATTCGAGAAGGCCACCGGAAGGAATCGGTCGGGGTGAGCGGGGCAACTTGTTCGTTAAATTTAGGTTGGGCCGGGGACACCACTCCGGAACTGCTCTCGCTAGCCACAGCGTACAGGAAACTCGCCCTCGCCCTCTGCAATTGAAGCGATATGGATGAAGGCTACTTCAAAGCGGTTTCGCCTCGGACGATGCATCATGCCTGGGGCCAGGTGACGTCATCCAATCCGATCCGTGTGGCAGTGCTCGGAACAAGCTGTCATCCACCGAGTCCCATACAGTCCCTATGATAGGGCTTCATTCGCCAAATACCTTCCTCAACTCATCAATCATTCTCGCGCACATTTCCACACAGTTCATTTTACCATATCCCCGGGAGCCTCCACCCAGAAATGCAGTTTCTCACTACTTGTCGAATGAAGTCTCGCCAAAGTTCCACTCCCTTCGCCCCTCGGACCCGCCCTCCAGTCGGTGTGGCGGTGTTCGGATCTAGCTTTGTCTCACCTCCGTCACACTTCAAAGTGGCTCTAGTTCCGTGACAGGGGCTTCTCCGAGAAACGCTTAAATTCCTCGACCCATGAGACTCCTCGCTAGGCTTCATCTTCGCTTCTGAACACGACCACACCACCTGCACACCCTTTCACGCCAGATTACTGTCCGATTTTTCCACCATGTCTTCGCTCAAGAGGGCCATGTCTCAGTATTTCTCCAAGGTAGTGCACCATCACCACGTGGAAAATCCCATCCTCTATCATACGTCGTCGCTCGACGTTTGGCCGAGCGAATTGGTCGATAAGCCTGACCGATTCGTGGACAAGGTCGAGGCGTGTATCGCTCATACCATGACCCCCGGGCATGACGGGTGTCCTTCTACAGTGGACAAAGAACATCATCACACCTTCCTCCGTGTGACAGTTGCACCCTCGGACGACCACCCCGAAGAAACCATTTTTGTTGAGCGAGTGCTCACTCAGCAGGGTGCAGATACACACTCTGTCATACCCATTGGAATGGATGCAGCGTCCCCATCCGCAGACGCAGCTACGGCCTCGGATGTCGGGGATACGTTGCACGACTATGCCTGCATCACCGCCGAAGGGTCCCCCTCCGCCCTCATC
Organism: Butyriboletus loyo; assembly: GCA_038093515.1. Lineage (NCBI taxonomy): Eukaryota > Fungi > Basidiomycota > Agaricomycetes > Boletales > Boletaceae > Butyriboletus > Butyriboletus loyo. The sequence goes on along the minus strand of JBBPSI010000020.1, from coordinate 55,430 downwards.
CACGATCACCATGTCAAGGCAGATCGCACCACCCACTTTGCAGGCTGCCCTGACCGCCACCTCTCCCTCCTCGAATTCGCCACCGTGCTCCGTTTCGTTAGCCTCCACGGTCTACGTGCAGTGTCGCTCGGCATGGACACCGCATGCGAGACGTACTCGAGGTGGTTTTGCAGAGCTAGTATGGGTGCGCTGGCGGAGGTGCTGCGCGGGGCGTTTCGACAGTTGACGCCCCCAAAATCGGGGCTGGCGACCCGGATTGAAATAGCGACGCAGAGATCGGTGGACGCGTGGTTGAGGTCGACGTTCCAGGACTATCCTGTGCGGGAGGTGGCAGCTGAGAACCTTGTGAGTTTATTCCTTTCCATCTATCGATGTCCTGCGGCTTAGGATACACGGTATAGACGAGACAGATGAATGTCATGAACGAGGAGGAGAGAGGGAAAAAACTGCGGCAGATCGCCAAGAGAGAGGACGAGGAAGATTTCAAGGCGAGGGTGGAGGAAATATTTCGACAGAAGTATTCGATGTTGGCCCAATCGAGGTCATCGATATAGAACATGTATCGTTGTAGTACCAATGTTGACGGTGATATCCCGCTTTTGAATATCATATCTATTGCATGAATTCCTTGTGGACTTTGAGCTCTGTTGGAAATAGTATCACTGCAGTGACAATGGTAAGATTGGATATGGAGCCGTGCTCCAAGTGGTGAATCGAACGTCAGAATACCGCAACAAATCATCAGGTAACATTCTTGTTCTCCTGTGCCAACGCCATGCCGATTTTGATAGAGGCCGAACGAGAATATATCATGATGATCGGATACGATAGCATGCCATTCGCTAGTGTTACAGACAACGAGTGTGCGTAGCAAGACAGGCTAGAGAGCAAGCGAGGATACGAACGATGCACCGAGAAGTATGTACGTATCATGTGTGTACAAGATCAGTACGTCAAGCAAAATGGCACACACCCCCCAGCTTCCTCGTCGTCTTGTATATACATATAGCGCGAACACCGCACAGGTAGGATCTACTAGACGACCAGACTCGTCCTTCACGTCGCCCAACACCGACGTGATCAAGTTGTTCGTCTCGCCATCATCGTCCCGATGACAGAACGGAACCCGGCAAACTACGTCGCCGACGCGAGATGGATCGCCTCGTCTCCCACAGTCGTATGGCAGGCAAAAAGATATGCCAACTCGGGGTTCTCCAGTTTACACCGAATGATGCGCTCGATCGTAAAGTGTCCGAGTCCGTCGTGGGGAGTAAACGCGGACTGGAAAGGCTGTTTGATGTTTCTGATTGGGGAGATCATGATGACATGCGAGGTGCACCCATTCGTTCGTGCCGAGTTATTATTCGGAGACCTGGGCGATACATGCACGTCAAGCGAGTCGTTGTGTGGCCCGGATATAGTCTTGTAAATGTTACGTAAGTCGCGGCCCGTGTACGCTGCAGAGTCTCTCTGCATATATTGATTCCTGCGCTGTTGCAATTGCGTCTCGTGCCTCGGAAACATTCCTCATATACCATCGAGTCCACTCCACGCACACCGCCGGAGAGGTCGAGAAATAAGGTTGTGCTGAGACTGAATTTGACTTTGGTTGTGTTTTGGCATGTTCTATCACTCAGATTTCGTAAAGTCAAGTTCGCTCTCCCCGATGCCGCTGTCGCTTGACCAATGACAAGGAAGCACTTCCTTTTGGTTGAGGGACTCGCTGGATTAGGCCGTCTAGCGTGAATGAAGGCGGTGAGAGCGAGCATGGCTCGAAGACAAGGCCAACGACATATCATTGCTCCTCGGTGACCCGAAATGCATAAAACACACCCACCTACCCTACAAGCAACCAAACGCCTCGAACACACCTCCGGAGATCGCCGCCATACCCATAATGCATCAGCTATTTTCCTTCTTCTCCAGGTCAACACCCCAAACCCATCGAATCACTAACCCCACAACGAAAGACCACTCCATCCGCTCACACCAAATGCAAACACCACACATTCTCACCCTGAGTTATTGATAGCATACATACACACCTAGACAGTGCCCACCTATTTGCACGACTACTGCATCATCGCCGAAGGGTCCCCCTCCGCCCTCATCGACATCCACGCCCACCATGTCAAGGCAGATCGCACCACCCACTTTGCAGGCTGCCCTGACCACCGCCTCCTTCGAATTCGCCACGGTCCTCCGTTTCGTCAGCCTCCACGGCCTACGCGCTGTGTCGCTCGATATGGGCACCGCATGCAAGACGTACTCGAGTTGGTTTTGCAGAACTAGTATGGGTGCGCTGACGGAGGTGATGTGCGGGGCGTTTCGATAGTTGACGCCCCAAAAGGTGGGGCTGGCGACTCGGACACGCCTGAAGGCCTAAAGGTTCAACACGTTCTGAATACTTTACAACACGAGCCAGTAGTGCATTGACACCCAAACACAGGTCGCGATACAACTACACGCAATGGACTCGAATGAGACACACGTGGCAAACGAACCTCAGAGTTGAAATTTGAAAGCCCCACGCAGTACTAAATATCGTTCTGCTCAGTATAATGCTTGTGGAGCTGCTCGGTCTGGATAGAGGAAGCGGTCAGTTTGGGCTGAAGCTGTTCAATGTCGCTGCGTGCGCGCGCCATTGACAGTTCCTCCGCTTTCGCAGCATCCGCACGTTTCCATCGCTCGATTCGTTCGTGAAGCGTGGCGGCTATATGGTCTTTCCCTCCATCAACCGACAATGCAGCATGGAGTTACTCGCGGAGTGCGCTGGGCGCCTTAGATTGCGCATCGTAACGCTACCGTTGGAACTCGACGAGAAGCTGCGATGGACAGGTCGATCTGGACCTGCTCAAGGTTTCGCGCGTGGTGGTGAGCCCCTTCCGTAAAGCAATGGCTTCCTCCATTTTAGCGTCGCTTGCTGAGCGCTTCGGTTCGGCCATATATCGCATCGTAAACCGAACTAGGTGGTGCTTCCACCCCCTCCTGCGATGCTGCGAGCGACTCTTCTCAGTCTTGTCGCAGCAGTGTTTGTCGCCGTACTCGCGGTCCAGGTGCCATTGAGATCTGGTCACTATCCGCAGGCTGAGCACCCAGCTATTCTCCCAAACGAGAATATTACGAGATGGAGTCTCGACGAGCTTCCAAACCCCAATGCTACTGACCACCTTGTGTTTGAGACAGTCCACGCGCTGCTTCAACACTGGCCTAACACGCGTATGAGAAATGGTAAGCAGAGTCCGGACGCTTGCTTGTCTTTTCCTTCAACATGTATTCTCCTCCAGGCCACAACATCGTTCCGGGAAGCATTCCGACAGGGACACTCCTCTACCATGGGACGATTCACAAAGAGTTACCACCGGGTCCCGAATGGGTTGCTACAGATCCTGAACATGCGTATATCTTCTGCAGGGAGCTACCCATTTATTTCCAACAAGGATGCTGGCTTCTCACGCTCGCGACTATTCGGCCTCTCAAAGTCATATATTTCGATGGCAGCAGTGCTGCCAAGCTTCCCTACGGTTCATTGGATACACAAGACCTTATCCCATGGGGTAGATCTGGCGCTGATATTATGTCCGATCAAATGCAACTGGTCCAAGACCTTTGTGAATGGGGAAAGAATTTCGGTGTGGATGGCTTTGTGAGGTAAATCTTCACTTTGTCGAAGATCTTCCTGCATTGAACATATTTCAGGATGCAAGTGGATTTGTGAGCAGCCACGTTTTGCCTGACTCAGTCCTCCCTAATTTGCAAGTGCTTTAGTGAGGTCATACTTTGTGACTTTTCTGGCGTCCCAGTGGTTTCTTCCGCGAACCTAGTAAATCGAAGGGCTGTTGGACCAAATATGTGTAAGTCTTTGTGCACTGGATCTCTTACCTGAGAAACATTGAAGTGGCTTCGGGCAGCAACATCTTTTTCGTTTGAGGTCGTGAACGCTGGTTCTTGGCACAATCACTTCCCTGGAGAGACACGAGTCCTACTGGACCTAGCCGGATTGGTCTCCTTCTATGACACCCAACTTGCGCCTTCATTGGTTGGCATTCGGGTCGGTCAAGAGAGGTGGGACCATCGCGTGCAAAATATATCCAGCGATGATGCATTGGCCGCCAAGTCGAGGCTAGAGGCAGCTCTGGTCAGACCAAAGGGTCTGTCGAGCGGAATTGACTGGAAAACACTCGTTCAGGTCATCGTCGACCGATACGCACAACGGCTCGAACTGACACGCTACCTCCTGAATTCGTCGGCAACAGACCCGGTCGAAATTCTCGATCTCGCCAGCAAAACTCAGACTCAGCTCAGAATCATGTTGACTCCTTACCTCATTCTCTCAGCCACACCAACCGACCCATCGGACAGGGTTGATACGGACTGGACGGTTCCTGTACTCAAACGCTGCGCCATAACACATACGCACTCCATGGAATCCGAAGTGGAATCTATGACGGATTCAGAGAAATTGCTTCTTAAAGCTGTACGAGGGATGAGCCGAGAGATTTGCCGTGTGGTGACGAAGATGTGGGCCGGGGGGTCTACGCGGGGATCGATCCGTTGTTGAACACAAAGGAATCCCTCGATATTGCCGAAATAGTTGACGTTTGGACTACTTGGACAGAGGACCTGAACCGCCTGATGGGATGGCTCGACTGGAACGTATGGGTAAAGTGTAATCCTCGGTGTGGTCCCGAGGTGCGTCTGTTGCGCAGTCATCTGGAGCTGTGTTTTCATACCACGACTGACGCATCTATGAACGATCGATAGGAGATGTGTTACTTGCCTACGTGGCCTACCGGCTTTCCTCCGATGGGGAGTCTGGGTCGCACGCCACCTCCGGATAGCCCACATCCCGAGAGACTGGCTAGTTTTGACTTCCGGGCCATGGTTACGGAAAGCATCGCAGAGGAGATGTAGAATATTTTCAAGCCTCACCCGGACGAGTGGATACGCCCGCAACCTAGATGTGTCAAGAGGGTTGATCCTTACGACCTTGAATAGTTTGTTGATCATCAGTGAAACGGTTGGTGGTCAGAACCAACGGCTGGCAGTCTGTAGCAGCCTGTAGCACTCGGCTACACCCGGAAACCAGCAACTGTTTTACTGATGTCATGGAAGATACCACGCGAAACGTCACTCGTGGAATTGATGCCCGCAGTTCTTGTACATGACTAGCTTGTTCGTTACCTTAGTTGTTAGGCTTCCTACAAAGTATTAATGTATTACGGGCTTGAGAGTTGAGAGACTCACCTAGGTGTTGGCGAATATTGTGCTTTTCAATCTATTGTACTTTTCTTTTCTTCTTCCTCTGCCAAGGGATGTTGGGTGGAATGCACTGATAGGAACCTTCTTTTTACCCCTTCCGACAAACTCTCTTGAATTATCATCCACGAGAAAATCATCGCTGTATGGTCGCACCATGCAGAAAGTGTGGCGTAAATTACTCAACAGTGCCGGCGAGCATATCTCGCACTGTCCCCTTCCACAGGCAATTATCGTGAATTCCTCTCCCGCCCGTACGTCCCGAAGAATCGAAGCCTGTCTAAACGCTGGAAACGGAAGCAAAGTGACCTGGTAGAGTGATCTGTCTCAAGCGGCTCGGTCCTCTGAGTCGGAGTTCGTTCCGAAAAGAGGTGAGCTCCTTTGATGGTGCGTCGTACCAACGCTTCTGGAGTTCTGCCGTCTGGGAGGAGGAGTGCGGCAGACAGCTCTCTCTGGAGCTTCTCGTCGTCTCGGCGCGCAGTGGCGATGTTCCACCGAGCAACTTCGACCGTCAACGAGGCGATCGTGCGGGCCGTCTCTTCGAGCAACGACGACTTGCTTTTGCACCTCGTCGCGCGCAGAAACTAGGAAACCAGCTGGCCCGGTCGTGCGTCGTAAACGCTGTTGTAGTTCAGCTGTTCCAGAGGAAGCAGCGGGGAGGTCGCGTCGAAGTCTGTCGTTTTCTCCGACTCATCGAGTCGTGATCTGTTGCGCCTTTGCAGCATTTGCGTTCTTCCAACTGACCTCGTTCGTGAGCGACTCGGAGGCGATGGTGCGAGCTTTCTCGTCGCGAAGCGACGACGCCGCTTGCAGTTCGTGGCTGACGGAGCTAAAAATCTCTTGACAGTTCGGTATAACGATACGCCTGAAGATTGAACAGATTCTGAAGACTTTACAAACACGAGCCAGTAGTGCATGAACGCCTAAACACAGGTCGCGGTACAACTAGATAAGAAGGGCAGGAGTGGACAATATATATTGAAAACGAATGACGTTATACCAAAAACGAATGACAGTACGAAAAACGAATGACATCGTTCCAAAAAATAAAAATGAATGACACCGTACCAAAAAAACGAATGACATGGCTTGCCACGTAGAAGCAAATTTTATGTTGTCCGTCCAGGTCCGTCAAAACCAGACCTAATAATGATCGAGAAGAGATTCAAGCACAACCTGTGTCTTGACCACCGTCAACGTATCCCTCTTCCCCGCTTCCAGTTGCACCCGCTTCGTCATCCCCAACTGAGTCGAGCACAACACTTTCCGGCCTAATGTCGTCGTCCCACCTACCATCCCCGAGGCGTGCCCTTCATGGTCATCATGCACGTCCTCCATCGTTGTTTCCTCGAACACCTGTGACGGATGAACAGCTGCGACTTCGAAATCGGCCGACAGGACCTCCCTCATCATCTTGCTGAGCTGTCCAGCAATCGAAATGATCGACGACACCTTGTCCCCAAACCTGGACCACACTTTGGACTTGGCGGCGGAAAAGGAAGGGGCACAACCCGCTGCCACGACAATGTGAGCAAGTCCCGACACGGTCGACGAGACGGGCGTGTTCGCGTCGCCCGTACGGGCAGGTGGGATGTAAGTGCCCGCGGGAGATTGCCAACGTCCCGAGGTCGTTTGCGCCTCTGTGAACCAAGTTTTTTGTTGCGACCGTCAGCGAAAAAAAAAGTCGTTCGTATTTGCAAACTCAGTCTCTCACCTGACTTTTGCAATGGTTCATCTCTCTTGTCGACAAGGTCGTCGTACCCCTTCTCGACGGTCCATGAGGAAATGAGTGACTGGAGGTAGTTGGTAATGTAGGCCTGGAACGCCAGCGGAAGAAAGACAGCCACGTCATCGCGTTCCTTCCCCCCCAAGCAATCCACCAAGGTTTGGCCTATGGACCCCGAAACCCTTTGCACCGCAGAGACTTGTTCCTCCGAAAGTCTGGCAGCCTGAGGCCGGAAGTCCTGGATCACACTCTCGGCTAAAAATGTGGTGCCCTGCTGAACCTTCGCGTTCAGCTTCTGCAGCGTCTGGACGATCGTCGAGTCTGCATACGTATCCGCCGTGGTAACGAAATGTTGGACACCGTTCAATCGGGGCTGAGGCTCTGCAATGGCGTACTTGCACTCCTTCGACTGCTCCTCCTCTTGACGTCGCTGGACGTCTGTCACCTTTTCATGCTCTCTCCTCGACTCCTCCGATGCGATTGAGGACGTCCTAACAGTCTCGTTCTGCTTAGTATAATGCTTCTGGAGCTGCTCGGTCTGGACAGAGGAGGCGGTCAGTTTGCGCTGAAGCTGTTCAATGTCGCTGCGTGCGCGCGCCAGTTCCTCCGCTTTCGCAGCATCTGCACATTTCCATTGCTCGATTTGTTCGTGAAGCGTGGGGGCCAAATGGTCTTTCCCTCCGTCAACCAACAACGTGGAATGAAGTTGCTCGCGGAGAGCGCTGAGCGCCTTTGATTGCGCATCGTAACGCTGCTGGAATTCGACGATGCGAGAAGATGTGATGGACAGATCGATCTGGACCTGCTCAAGTTTTTCGCGCGTGGTGGCGAGCTCCTTCTGTAAAGCACTGACTTCCTCCGTTTTAGCGGCGTCTGAGCGCTTCGAACCCTCTATCGGACAAGTTAACACCGTAAACAGAACGTGACATCGCTGCCAGAACTCACCAATTTGGGAAGATGAGGCGGCCAAGTCGAGACGGAGTTTCTCGAGATCCTTGCGAGCGGTCGTAAGCTCCTCGGTTTTCGTGGCATCCGAACGCTCCCATTCTTCGATCTGAGAACGGAGGGAGATGTGCTCCTTCGACTGAACGTCGTAATGGTGCTGTAATTCGACGATTTGAGAGGAGGCGTTGGTCAAATCTCGTTGGAGATCCTCGGCATGCTTTCCAATAGTTACCATACGCTCTTCCTTCAATGCGTCCGTACGTTTCCATTCCTCGACTTGGGTAGTGAGAGCTGCGATCGTGCGATCCTTGTCGTCATGGGCTGACGTCCGGGCTCGGAGCTCATCGCGCACAGAGATGAGCTCGTGCGATTGCGCATCATAACGGCGCTGATGCTCAGCGAGCTGCGAAGTGGAAGCGGACAACTCTTGCTGAAGGTTCTCGACCTGTTGAATGCTCGTCGCGATCCGCTCTGCTTTGGCAGCGTCCGCATGCTTCCACTGCCCAAGTTCGGCGGTAAGGGAGGCAATAGTATGATCATTGGCCCGGTAAACCGACGTCTTGGTTTGGAGCTCGTTCTCTAAAGAGATGAGCTCGCGTGACTGCGCCTCATAACGGCCTTGAAGCTCCGCGAGCTTGGAGGCGGAAGCGGAAGCATCGCGTTCAAGCTTCTCGACCTGATCATGCGTAGTCGCGATATGCTCCGCTTTGTTAGCATTAGCACGCTTCAACTGCTCAATCTCGGCAGTGAGGGAGGCAATGGTATGATCTTTGCCTTCGTCGGACGACGTCTTGTGTTGAAGCTCACTGCGGACAGCAATGAACTCGCGTGACTGCGTATCATAGCGGCCCTGGAGCTCGGTGAGTTGGACAGCGGAAGTGGAGAGGTCCTGCTGGAGCTTCTCGACCTGTTTGAGGGTAGTCGCGATCTGCTCTGCCTTTGTAGTATCTGCACGCTTCCACTGATCGATTTGGGCAGTGAGCGAAGTGATGGTGCCCTCGTATTGCGACGCCTTCATTTTGAGTTCGTCACGGATGGGGCTGACGTCTTTCGACAGTGCCTCATACGACCTCTGAGTCTCAGCGTTGCGAGCGTTGGACGCGGCGAGGTCTCGACGAAGTTCCTCTATCTGTTTGTTCTTCCGTTCCAACGCATGAGCTCTGCGCTGTGAAACTGCGTGTTCGGATTGTTTGCATGGGACTTGATCTGTCCCGTCGGAACACAAGATTTCTATTTGATGGAGCTCGTCACGGAGAGTGGTAAGCTCTTTTGACTGCGCCTCGTAGCGCTTCTGGAGGTCTGCGATTCCAGAGGAGGCGGAGGAGAGTTCGCGACCCTGCTCAACATCCCTATGTGCACTCGCGATTTGGTCCGCCCCCACGTCGTCTTCGCGCTTCGTCTGGGCGACTTCGGTGGTAAGTAAGGAAATGGTGTGCCCCTTTTCCTGAAGTAGCGACACCTTGATTTGGAGCTTGTTGCGAATAGAGACGATATCTCTCGACTGCGCGTCGTAGCGCTTCTGGAGCGCCGTGAGGTCCCGCTGGAGCTTCTCTTTATCTCGGCGTTCAGCGGCGATTTGCTCTGCCTTGGTAGCATCTGCGCGCTTCCACTGATCGATTTCGGCAGCGAGGCTGGGGATTGTGCGCTCCTTCTCGATCAGGGACTTGCTTGCTTTGAGTTCGTTCAGAACAGAGCTGAGTTCCTTTAATTGTGCGTCGTAACGCTTCTGGAGTTCTGCTGTCTGGGAGGAGACGGTTGGCTCTCTCTGGAGCTTCTCGTAGTCTCTGCGCGCAGTAGCGGTCTGCTCTGCCTTCGCAGCATCTGCCTGCTTCCACTGAGCAACTTCAGCCGTCAACGAGGCGATCGCACGATCCGTCTCTTCGAGCAACGACGCCCTTCTTTGCACCTCGTCGCGCGCAGAAACTAGCTGGCCTGGTTGTGCGTCGTAATGCTGTTGCAGCTCAGCTGTTCCAGAGGAGGCGGCGGGGAGGTCGCGCCGAAGTCTATCGTTTTCTCCGAATCCAGCCGCGGTCTGCTGTACCTTTGCAGCATTTGCGTTCTTCCACTGAGTGACCTCGTTCGTGAGCGAGGCGATGGTGCGATCCTTCTCATCGCGAAGCGACAACGCCGCTTGCAGTTTGTGGCTGACAAAGTTAAATTTTCTTGACAGTTCGGTATAACGCTGCTGAAGTTCTGTCATTTGAAAAGCTGTATTGGACAAGTCTGACGAGAGCTGCTCTAGTTCCTTGCTTGAGACGGTAACTTGTCCATCATCCCTGGAAACCGCGTGCTTCCACCGTTCGATTCGGGTGGTGACGGTAGTGATCGGGGGGGTGATCGAGGGGATATTGGAATCTACTTTGTCGTGCTGTGACGCAGTTCCTGGATGGCCATCACTGCAAGAATGGAGCTCAGTCTCGAGCAGGGTGATTCGAGAAGCCGAAGCGGAAATCTCCCGCAGAAGAATCTCGTTCTCGATTTGCAAAGTTTCGAACTGCTCTTCACAGGATCGCTTGTACTCCTCATGTTCATCGGTCATAAGGGCAACTAAGCGATCCTTCTCTTCGCGGTGAAAGCGCTCCACCTCAAGGAAGTGTTCCCGTACGGAGCCGTATGCGGGTTTTGATACCATAAAATGTTGAGTTCCGATGCCGTTCGAGGCGGAGGAGAAAGCTTCTGTGACTGACCGCGCCTCGCCATTGGCAGAAATCTGGGAAGAGAGGGCGGATACATCCTTCCGAGCGGGTGCGATTCCCTGGCTTGCGGTGGCGAAGTGTTCCACTTTCTGGACATCTGTGCTTTTCTGATCATCGACTTCGGCCCGGGTGGCAGTGGTGATAACACGGCGAGCAACGGTGTGGTCTGTCTGTTTGACCCTCGAATTAATGGTTTCTGAGTCGGCACCTGTGAAACGAGCGAAAACGGTGAGATCAGGAGAAAAATTCGACTTCCTCATTCTTACCAGTTTGCACCCTATAGTGAATCGTCTCCGGTGTGTTTAAAATAGCATGGGCACGCGTTCCATTATAAGAAAATGTGTGTTGCTGTTGGAAAACGGTTTGGATGAAGCAGCTCCTCACGAATGCAATTGTCTCATTACCTCGACGCCATGAACCCCGTATCCATTCTGGACCCTGGCCAGGGATGCAGGCACTGAAGACCCGTTCTGGACTGTTCCAGAACCGTTTGTGTATCGGGGTGCATTATTGAGGTCAGAGGCGAACCGTTCTTCAATTCCTGGTGTTTCCAGCTGATGATGGAAGGTGAGTTTGGGACAGTATCCTCCTTTACGAGGTACTTGTTCCCGTACCTGAAGTACTTTTCTTAATTGCTCAGGCGTGCGTGCACCTTTGTCCGCTGGGGACGCCAAGGGTAAGGGCATACTGGCAGGAGAAATGGCGACTGATGGTCGACGAGATATTAGGACGGACATTTCGACAGCGAGAGTTTGGGTACTACACTCGTGGTTGGAAGAGGGGAAAGTTGGTGGGTAATCCAGAATCAAACGATCGCCTTTAAGTAGAATATGGCTGAGGTATGGCCAGGGGTACACACCCATATAGGAACAAACCCCGGCAGACGTTGTTCCCAGACAAGCTATGGATTAGTGACGGACTTGTCAAATCCACTCACTGTTGGATGCTCGAATCGCATGGAAGAGCTTGAAGACACCACCCTCATAGTACCGGGATCGCTGAGGCATCTCTGCCGATTGGGTGATCATGGGCCTATTATGGCACCAATGTCCTCAGTGCGACCTGGGCGCATCACATGTACATCAGAATTAATCCATTTCGCACAGAACAGGCACAAAGCCCGATAGATCCCATGAGAACACTTACTCGTCGTGGGGAGCAGCGATAGCTTTAGGGAAACTGGGAACTACTATTAGCCAACCACACCGTAATTACAGCTTAAGTATAAAGAAAAGTAAATACCTTATATAACTTTAGGTACTAGTTGCGATCGGAATGCTATTAGGGGGAGGTCTAATCCCAGTCCACCAAATGTTCCCGGCGCCCACCCGAGTTGTATGAACGAAAGCCCGATCATCAAGGGGTGGGCGCCTGGGAAAGCATTTTGGGCTGGCTCTTGACTCAGGGGGTGCCTTGTAATTCAGCGTATATCTTGCACTCACACAGTCGAAACTCGTCCTATCGGACCTAGAGTCTGGACCGTTGGATGAAGGGAAAACGGCGGCTGTGGCATGGCGGTGCTCCATCGATCAACAGGTTGACCTAGGCGCGATCGGGATTTCATCACTAGCGGCAATCTTGCGGTGAATTTAGTCCCAGCAAGAATCAAGTTTACTTAAATAGGTGCGAAAAGCACACCTGCGTCGATGTTGAGTTGTTTAACTGTGGCACCGTGACTGGGAACACATAGTTGGGTCTGTGTCGCTTCAGCAGAGTCTATGCTGCCAGGTTCCGGGATAGTGTTGGAACGCAAAAGTGCAGGTTCGATCCGAAACAGTCCTATTTGGCTGGCGGAAGTCTGCCTGTTCTGGGCGTCGCTGGCCAGTGTCGCCGACAGGAACTCGCCCTAGTGAATGCCGCTCTCAGTGGAAATTAATGAGTCGGTGCTGGAGTAGTACCGAAGCTGGTTACAGCGCGGTACTTGAAACATTTCATAGTCCGATGAGCCGTCAAGTTGCTAGTCAAGTGATAAAGCTACTACTCTGTGGAAAATAGGTTGATTCTGCCACTGATCATCACCTTCTTAGCTATCCATACTTCCAAGTTCTCCTATACGATTCGAGTGTCCAATGAATGATCCCACAATTGCCGCTGTGGTAGGCTCGACACCTCGGTCCATTTGAATCCCATCAAATTGCTCCGGTGACCGGGACAACGACATACTACTTACTTGAAGATGATCGTTTGATTCTAGATCACCCACCAACTTTTCCCCCCTTCCCACCGTAGTATCCAAACTCTCGCTATCGAAATACCAGTTCTATCATCTCGACCAGCAGTCGCTATTTCTCCTGTCAGCATGCCCTTACGCCCGGCATCCGAAGTGACCGAAAATCCACGCACGCCTGAGCATGCATGAAAAGCACTTCAGGTACGGGAACAGGTATCTCATAAAGGAGGTCAATGTCTCAAACTCGCCTTTCAACACCAGCAAGAAACACCAGGAAACGAAGAACGATCTACCTCTGACCTCAAAAATGACTCGAGATCCACGAACGGTTCCGGAATAACAGTGCAGAATGGGCCTTCGGGACCTGCATCCCTGGCCAATGTCCAGGAGGGAGACGGGGTTCAGGGTAGCGAGGTAACGAGACAATCATTTTTCGTGAGGAGTCACTTTATTCATGGTCCTATGTCTCTCCCGCCAGTACGACCGTGTCAGGACTCTCTGACGTTGTCGTGGCAGCGGGTTGTGCCGTCTCTCCTTCCGCTGCAAAGTTGAAGATTTCGTCCCAGTTCGGGGACAAGTATCCGATTACTGGAGAATTCTTTGTTGCATATATGCGATGATCGTTCAATCCTTTAACAGGATATTGCCGAGAACGCTCCATGCGACCCTGCGCATGATGCATTTGATACTGAGTACATACCGGATATCCTTCTTGGGGTCTTCACAAAGGTTTGGATCGCGTTAACCCCAACAGTGGATAGTGTTTCCTTCGGGCCCTTCGCCACGTCCGTATGTGAGACCGCGCGTGGTTGGTCTGATCACCAGGCTGGGACTCAACAGTTCTCGTCTTGCGACCCTGTCGCCCAGGCCTGGCTACCGAACTGCGTCGCATCAATGCATGAAACACGGTCTTATTCCCTTTCGTTTTGGTTGTACTCCCTTTTGTGTTCGTGTTACTTTACGCCGACTCGAACTCCCCAATCCTCTCACTGAGTTCCCCAGCAATCCAAATGATGGATGGGTCCTTGTCTGGGAAGTGGGACGAAATCTTTGACTTTGCGGTGGAAGGAGAAGGGAGACAACCCGCTGCCACGACGCTGGCAATGCCAGAGAGCCCTTGGACGGTAACTGCCTCCGCAAGCTGCCTGAGGCGGGAAGTTGTGGATGATACGCTCCGCTATTTTTCGGCACTCTGCTGAACCTGCTGGTTGAGTCGCAGCAGGTCATAAGGTCCTCCGGCATGATTGGGTAACGTCGTGTAAAGGCGGACCCTCATAACGTCGCTGGGTCCTGGTGGTTGCAGCTTGGCTTAATTGAAAGATTTGGGCGCCCGGATATGAGTGATGAGATGGTGTCGCAGCCCGCTTTTCACGTACAAGGGCCCCAACAACGACAACGTTAACCGTACTCGTCGGAACGGCGATAGCCCTAGAAAACGATCGCAGTGGGGTAGCCGAGTTTACCCAGCCGTTTTACGGTCACGTGCCCTTCCCTTGGATCCGCATTGCGGGCCAGGCCAGGCCAGGCCGTCACATGACTAGCACTGCCACCGGTCACGAGAAAGTGGATTGCGTGAAATATCGTGGGAAGATTGCGGGAATAGGGCCGCGGGAGATATTACACGTTTGCACAACTTGAACTCGTTCCCACTCGGGCGCATTCTGATGAGCATCGGTGCCATGAATATTTCTATTCGACAGAGGTCCCGAAGACGAGGATCTCGCGCAGATCAGTGACCGTCCTGTGAACTCAGTGACCGGAACCTGTCATCCCTTTGTGGCGAGTCTCCGTGAGTCAGACCGCGCTCCTTGTGCTACTCTGCGAAAATGGATTAATTCTGATCAGTACATACAGTCGATATGCTCATGATGCGTGGCAACGGTTCCTAATGATCATTAAGCGAGACTAGGTTTAGTCAAGGTTTGGGTCACCCTGAGTGCAGGGTTTGTGCATTATGAGTGTATCAACTCTACGTCGATGCCATATTATCATAACTCCAGGTATGCAAAAAAAATCAGTATATGCTTTCTAACACTTCAATAAAGATAGTTCCACTCCTCGGCTCTAAATAGTATAGATCCAGACGCTGGCAACTGGTTCAACTACGACCCATTCTTATTTGTGTGCTGATAGTGTGAGCGGTTTTCGGCCTCCTTTTCCACATTGGATTAACGCATTTTCTTTGTCACATCAGGTCACACTTCCAAAAGGGTATCTGGGCGCAAGCAATCTGACAAATAAGCGCCCAATGCTTGGAATCCTTGTTACGACTGAACACGGCCACAATTGAAGCCCTCTATCAGCGGTGAGCGCTGTTGGTTCGAGCCCTCGGTCCATTCCTATGCCCGTCGTGCCCATTGAGTGCGAAATGGATTAATTGTGATGTAAATATGGTGCGCCCAAGATCGGTGCCATAATAGGCCCATATCATCCAATCGGCAGGCGTGCGTCAAATCTCCGCCATACGATCCAAGAAACTGTGAGCGCCTTCACAAGTCTACAACTAATTCATACCGTGTCCGGGTACGGCTGAAATCGTCTGCCGGTCTTTTTTCCTGTGTGGACGTGCATCGATGAAATACCCTAGACACACTCTACTTAAAGGCGGTGGATTGATTCTGGATCACCCACCGACTTTCCCCCTCCTCACCACGAGCGTAGTATCCAAACTATCGCTATTGAATACCAGTCCTATCATCTCGTTGACCAGCAGTCGCCATTTCTCCTGCCAGAATGCCCTTACCCTTGGCGTCCCCAGCGGACGCAAGTCCACGTACGCCTGAGGGGCCAAAAAACGTACATCAGGTACGGGAACAAGTACCTCATACTGTCTTACACTCACCTTCCAACATCAGCTGGAAACACCAGGAAACAAAGAACGGTCTGCCTCCGACCTCAAAGTTTACTCCAGATCCACGAACGGGTCTTCGGGAGCTGCAACCCTGATCGAGGTAATGAGACGGTCGCATGTCGTGAGGAGTCACTTTATTCAAAACGTTTTCCACAGAAATCGAAATCCGAATCACTTGAGGTGGGGGAGCGCGTCGAGACTGTCATCAGTGCAGGTGCAGCGGAGACGATCACCTATAGCTTGGAATCTGGTAAGAATGACCAAGTCGAGTTTCGTTCGTGATCTCACTGTGTCCACGTGTTTCACAGACGCCAACACTGAAGCCACTGATTCGATAGTCGGGCAGACACGTTTCACCGTTCAGCGCCCTGTTGTCGTCACCCAGGTCGAAGCCGAGGAACAGAACGGCACCAATGTCCAGAAAGTGGAATACTCCGCTACCGCAAACGAGGCGACTGTACAGGATGTATCCACCCTTTCCGCCCAGAGTTCTATCCATGACCATCAGCGATACGAGGCGGGGTCAGTCACAGAGGCTTTCTCCTTCGCCTCGAACGGCGGCGGAACTCGACGTACTGTTACGCTAGCGTCGAGATCTGCCCGCAACTCCATTGGGAAACAGCTCCTTGAGATGGAGCGTTTACACGAGCAAGAGAAGGAACACATCATTGCCGTTATGACGGAGGAACATGAGGAATATAGGCTCATCTTTGAAGAGGAAATCTACGGTTTCAAAACGGAACAAGAGAGGCTCGTGCGGGAGATCTCCTCCTCTGCTTCTCGAATCAGCCAGCTCGAGGACCAGCTCAGTTCCACGGCCGTCGTCGTGTCCCAGGACAAATCACATTCGATCATCGGGATTATCACCACCACTATCACGTCCATCACCACCACGATCACCACGATCACGACCCGAGTCGAGAAGTGGAAGCAGACGGTTTCCAGGAACAACGGTCAGCTTACCATCACGAGCAAGGAACTGGAGCAGCTCTTCTTGGACGTGTCCAATACGAATTCGCAAATCACGGATCTTCAGCAGCATTATGCCGTGCTGTCGAGGGATTTCAACTCTGTCCGCCACCAACTGGAAGTGACGTTGTCGCTTCGGGACGCGAAGGATCGCAGTATCACCTCTCTCACGAAAGAGGTCACTCAGTGGAAGAATGCGGACGCTGAGAAGACACAGCAGATCAAGGCTGCTCGCCGAGAAAGCGACAAACTCCGGCGCGAGCTCAACGTCGCGTCGTCTGGAAGAGCTGAAATCAAACAACGTTACGACGCGCAGGAACGCCAGCTCGTTTCTGTGCGCGACGAGGGGCAGCGCAAGACGTTGTTGCTGGAAGAGAGGGATCGTACGATCGCCTCGCTCAAGGCCGAAGTTGCTCGGTGGAAGACGTCGGATGCTAAGAGGGCACAGCAGATTGAGAGTGATCGCCAGGAAAACAAGAACCTGCAGAAGAAGCTCGCGGCCACCTGCTCGCAGTTGGAAGAACTCCAGCAGCGCTACGACGTGCAGTCCAAGGAGTTCGTCTCTGTTCAGACGGAACTTGGAGCCAGCAAGTCCGTGGTCCAAGAGCAAAGGGGCTCGATCACTACGCTGACGGCCGAAGTTGAGCAATGGAAGCGTGCAGATGCTACCCTGACAGAGAAATTCGCCGTCGAACATCAAGAGAAAGAGAAGCTGCAGCAGGACCTCAAATTGTTCTCCACTCGCATCGACGATCTTCAGAAGCAATACAACGCGCAGTCGCAGGTCATCGTCTCTATTCGCAGCGACCTCCAGATCAAGGTGTCGCTCCTCGAGACAAAGGAGGTGACGATCAACTCGCTTACCACCGAAGTCACCCAAGCGAAGAGCGGAGTCGACTTGAAAGTGGAACAGCTCAGGACTGCGCAGGAAAGCGTTGAACAGCTCCGCCTCGAACTCTCGTCCGCGACCACCCGGAGCGCAGAGCTGCTGGTGCGTTGCGAGACGCAGTCGAAAGAGATCCACTGTATCCGTGACGAGCTCCATCGGATCGAAATCTTGTATCCCGACGGGAAAAATAAGGCGCCAGTCAACCCATCCGCACACGCGGTGTCTCAGCATATCGCTCGTGCGTTGGAGGAGAAGAACAAGCAGATGGAGGAACTTCGTCGAGACCTCACCACGTCCAACGCTCGGAACATCGAGCTCCAGAAGTCGTATGAGAAAGTGTCGAGAGAAGTTAGCAAGGCCCGTGAAGTCCTCAAGGTGACGACGTCGCAATCCGAGATCACCATCACCTCCCTCACCAAGCAAGTCCACCACTTGAAGAGTACGGACGATGCCAAAGCCACGGAGATCGCGTCTAATCGCAAACAGCTCGAGAAGTTCACCAGAGATCTCTCCGATTCCACCACCGAACTCACCAAATTCCACGACCTTTACGAGAAAGAGACGCGCAAGCTTGCCGATGCGAAGAAGCAGCTCCATGTCTTGACGACGTCCGTCGAAGAGAAGAACCGCACCGTTGCTTCTCTCACCGCCAAGGTGACTCATCTGATGGAAGTGGATTATAGCAATGCAGAGCAAATCACGGCTTCCAAGACGCTGATCCAGAAACTTCAGGGAGAGGTGACCATTATTGGATCTAAGCTCGCCGAGGTTCAGGGCCGTTGTGATGCACAGTTGCACGAGCTGGAGTCTGCGCGCAATGACCTCTTGAGCAAGACATCATCGTACGAGGAGCAAGTTCATATCGTCGTCTCTCTGACTGCGCAAGTCGAGGAATGGAAGCGTACAGACGAGCTGAAAGAGGAACGTATCGTGACTATTCGCAAGCGCGTCATGGATCTCGAGCAAGATTTGACGGTCTCCAAGACTGAGATCACCACCGTACAGCAGCGTTATGACGAGCAGTCAAAGGAATTCATCTCCATTCAATCTCAAGTCGAGGAATGGAAACGTTCGGACACGACGAAGACGGAGCAGCTCGTGATCGCTCGCAAGGAGATCGAGCAACTCGGTGAGTCCTAAACAGCGAACACGAAACGTGATTCAGGGTGCTGACTCGTCCCGATAGATGAATTGAAGCGCGTCGTCACCACTCAAACGGAGGAACTCGAAGTTGTACGCAAGAAGCTCGAGGTGTCCGGTGCCTCGCGCGAGGAACTCGAGAAGATCCAGATCGACCTGTCCATCTCATCTTCTCGCGTCATCGAGCTCCAGCAGCTTTACAAGGCGCAGACGACGGAGCTCATCTCCGTTCGCAAGCAATTCGAGGCCACGCTGACGCTTGACGGAGGGAAGGATACCAGGGTTGCCGCGCTCAACGAACAGATCGAGCAATGGAAACGTTCGGACGCTGCTAAAGTGGAAGACCTCACGCGCGCACGCAGTGACATTGCACAACTCCAGAGCAGACTGTCCGTTTCCACCATCCAGATCGAGGGGCTCCACCAATATTACGCTGAACAGATCGAGATCGTCAAGACGTCGTCGTCCACCGTGTCGGAGGAGTCGAGGAAAGTGTATCAAAAGATGACGACGGAAGTGAAGGACTACGGTGCGGTCATCAAGCTCACCGCTACGTTCGATGAATGGTTGCGCGCGGACGCCAAGAGAGCAGAGGAGTTGGCAGTCGAACTCGAGAAGCGAAGGAAGGAGAACGAGGAGCTGCGAGAGCGTCTCATCACTCTCAAGGAGATATACGTCCGAGCGCCCGAACTCAAACAGATCTTCCAGTCCGAAACCGTCGAGATTCGTCAACGTCACGAGGAGCAGTCGACAGCGGTCACGTCTGCCACCGTTGTAGAGCAATCTTCACAGTCCACCGTCGTAGAGCAATCTTCACAGTCGAGCGGCGTGCAGCTTTTCGTCACCCCAGCGGCTACACACACGGATGCGGCGATCGTCCAGGTGCTGCAGAAGCTCGATACGGAGATCCAGCAGACCGCCACATCCATGGCAGAGCGTCTGATCAAGGACTTCCGGCCTCGGACTGCCCATGCGACCCTCACGCAGGAACAAAGCTCTGCGGTGCATAGGGTCTCGGCGTCCATAGGCCAAAACTTGGTGGGCTTCTTGGGGAAGAAGGACCGCCAAGAAGTGGCCGTGTTCCTCCCGTTCGCGTTCCAAGCATACATCGCATACCACCTCCGCCCGCTGATCTCCTCGTGGACCAGCGGGAAAGAGTGCAACGAGCTCATCGAAAAGACATACGAGCAACTGCAGAAATCAGGTCAGAGATTGAGCTCGTGAAATACCCAATAACGTGACGCTAACGAACGTGGATTTCAAAATTCACAGAGGCGCAAGCGATAGCGGGACGTTGGCGATCGCTCACGCGCACCTATATCTCTCCTGCGTGTCTGAGCGACCCGAAAACGCTCGTCTCAGCGATCGTGGCGGGACTTGCGGACATTGTCGTGGCAGCAGGTTGTGCCGCCTCTTTTTCTGCCGCCAAGTCCAAAATCTTGTCCCAGTTCGGGGAGAAGGTGACATCGATCATCTCGGTCGCTGGAGAGCTCAGCAAGATGATCGGGGAGGTCGTATCGGCCGATTTCGAAGTCTATTCCGTCCGTCCTTTGCACGCGTTCGAGGAAACGACGATGGAGGACGTGCGTGGTTCTGGTAAGAAGCAGGGCGCGACGACAGGCCAGCAAGTGCTGTGCGCGACGCAGTTGGGGATGACGAAGCGGACGCAACTGGAATCGGGCAAGAGCGAGACCTCGACGGTGGTCAAGGCCAAGGTCGTTCTGGAGGCTGTGGTGGAACATCATCTGGACTGACTAGGACCGACTCTGCCGGGGCCCGGGGATAATGGCAGAGGGTCTGTTTTCCACACGACGAGCACTTACGTCGTTGATCTATGGCGCAGTGTCACTCGTCGCTAGAATAGTTTCATCCGGTTTTGGTACGATATCATTTGTTGTGGATAATATCTCTGTTTTCTTTTTCTTTTCGTCACAGTTTGTGCTTGTAATCGTCCTCGTCATTTGTGTTCGGTAATACCCATCGTGTTTGATTTTGATGTTTTCGGTACGGTGTGATTCGGTTTCAGCCGGGTCGATCTTTTATGTGTGTGTTTCTGGCTAAGATCGGCACTGGGGACGTCGAGACCGAATCCGTTGCCTTGGTGCTCCCAGGGGAGGCGTGTCGACGTAGACAACGTCCAAGATGCACTCCGAGTCGTCCCCGCATCGATGTGAGTTGGGCGTTGTACATATCTCTTGCTGAATCCGAGCAGTCGCCTGGCTTGCAATCCCGTCTCAGGCCGTTTCCGCTCGACCTCTAAAAAACATAAACGCTGGGCACTAGTAGTACTACCGAGTACTACCGATAGAGCAAAGTACAGGACAAAGACGTCAAACCAACCTATCATAGGTATGATATGCACGCGTGCATCAAGACCTTGGACGACCGACCGACCGACCAATCTATGACACCGATGCGATGGGGCTCGACTCACAATGAACCTGAACCTGGACCTGGACCTGGACCTGGACCTATACGTCCGCAAGCTGCGTCGTCCGGATGGCAGCTGGATACGCCAAACACTGAAGAGGGACTGTGACGAATCCCGGAGAGGGCAGGACGAGGGCACCCAACAAATACACTTCTGAGTTCTTTATCGAACGCGAGCGATTGGTAGTAGGATGCGTTGAAACCAGTCGTGGCCTCGGACGCGATCAGACTGTAGGAATACAGTAGGCCAGACGTGGTCAAGATTGGCTTGGTTGGCACGGAAAATGCACGGTATAAACAGGACATTCATATCGATTGGTCCGTGAAGCCCGAGGATTCTTCCAAAGTCGAATTGACATCTCGAACGTGATAACATCAGCCAGTGATGTGACGCCCGAGAGGTTGGTCACCTGATGAGGCTATTGAACCACGCGTCGAGCTGGACATGCACAAGTTAGTCGTATATGAAACGACCTACCATTACTATACACACTACATAGTATGACATAGCACAGCCCTTTTTTCCTGATGCACCTGCTCTTCATGCATGCCATGAACAATGTTTAGTCAAGATTTATACCATTACAAAACAAACCCACTCACTCCCCATGCAAACAAACCCCGTTGGAGGAAACTCCATTGCCTGCAACATACCATAGTAATCATTCTTCTGAAACATCTCTTCTGCAGCTTGGGACACATAGCTAGTGCTTCTTCATGCACCATCTCTTGTTCTACCAGCTCACCAAATGCAGTTGTATGTAATGCATCAAACTTCGTGAAGACAGCAATTACTGGCACTTTTTCACAAGCTCAGTCAATAACCATCATAATAGTATTATCTCTTACCACTTTCAGTGCCACACTTGGAGAAGAAGGCTTCTTCAGCCACTGTAATTGGCCTGCAATGTTCACTCATCGGAATGCAGTACCTATCATGAATAACATTAGAATGGGCATCAAATAACAGTGCTACGTATGCTTAAACCATATTGCATGCAGGCGATTTCCCATCTTCTGCTCCCTGGCACGTTGCTCGATGAATGATTGAACCTTTTAAAGTGCGTCCTCGCTACCAGCCTCGAAACCACGGGAATCATGGAATACAAAACGGTAATTGCTTGCGAACGAGATTTCATGCTCGATGTCATGCTCGCCACGCTGTAATCTGTCGTCAGAAATGGTGTGCTGATAGCACGGAAGACCCACCCCCTCAATCCCCATTATATCGGCGTCGATCTGACAGGATCCATTAGTGTACAATGGTCAATTTAACAAAAGTGACCTACCAGCGACCTTTTCGCCATTCTGATCGCGAACGATTGGGGATTCGGTCGTCTTGCAAAACTCTTTGGAGCAGTGTGGTTTTGCCAGAATTGGCTCGTGCAATAACGAAAACTCGAAATCGCGGGAACCTCTTCGAGATGGTGCTACGAGCGCGACTCGCTATGACTGAAGTACGACGGATGCGAGTAAATGAGGATTTCGTAGTAGGTTGAGTGGGATGGCAGAGGAAATAGGGTGAGAGAGAGGGAAATCTGATCACTGTGGACACGGCGTTCACATTCCTCAGCTTTCGATCGACTCGAGGGACGTAAGCGGAGCTGTCTCAATGGGTCTTGAGCTTGAACGGCGTTCCGTCTTCAATCTGCACACGCGTTGACAGTAACCCCGTCAGGATATTTGAGGTAAAATCACAATTAGAACTGAGATACACGCCAGTCTCGTGCTGTTATGCCCTGTCACTTGCCATGTGTAGCGAATGTATTTCAGGGATCTACTCACAAATTCGATCCTCCAGATACGCTTTGTCCCTGAGTTTCGGCATGGAACACACTCGCACCTGCAGGTCAAGTAGATAGAGGTTTGTTACAATCTGCAAGCTTGCAAAGAGAGACATTCACATATTAAACGACATGCACCTGTACTACGCACTTAATAACAGGAATGAATTAAATAAGGGTGGCCGGATTGAAACTTCAAGACTTCGGTAGTCGAGGGGTTGAAGAGGTTGAACCATCCACAATGTATGCGGCGCAAACGGACCATGGTCAACGAGTCCAGCAGATTTAAGGATTTAAGCAGTCATGATTGCTGAATCTGAGTCGTCGCCTGGCTTGCAATCTTGTCTCAGCCTGCTCCGTTCGACTTTAAAAACATTAACACTTGACGTACTATCGATAGAGCAAAGTACAGGACAAAGACATCAAACCAACCTATCATAGGTATGACATGCACACGTCACACCTTGCAAGACCTTGGACGACCGACCGACCTATAACACCAATGCAATGGCCTCGACTCACAATGAGCCCGAACCTGAACCTATCACGTCCGCAAGCTGCGTCGTCGGGATGGCAGCTGGATACGCCAAACGTTGAAGACGCGTCTGCGTCCGCTGCTCATACGCATATCCAAACCCAACGAGCTCGTACTCGCTCCACGCCGTGCCGAAAAAGGAAAGCCCGATGGGCACACCCGGTGCTGGATATACGGTACCGGGACCTGTACTTGCAATGGTGACGTTGTCGGGGTAGAACCCAAGGGGAACTGTCGGGTAGCACAGGTAGCAGTCAGGAGATGATCGATCGAGAACGAGGATCAAAGACGGAAAAGGGGGTGGGAACGGGAATGGGGAACATACCGGTGACGATGGGGTAGCCGGCGATGGCTGGGCACCATACAGGTGATGAGCATGATGGACAACGACAACGGTGCGATGACGGGGGAACTTACCGGCTGGGACTGTGACGAATCCTGGAGAGGGCAGGACGAGGGCATCCAATGAATACATTTCCAGTGCTGCGTCGATGCCGTTTGTTGCACCGAGTTCCTTGTCGAACGCGAGCGATTGGTAGTAGGATGCGTTGAAACCAGTCGTGGCCTCGGACGAGATCAGACTGTAGGAATACAGTAGGTCAGACGTGGTCAAGGTTGCGCTCGGGTGGCACCGAAAATGTACTGTATAAACAGGGCACTCACGTCGATTGGTCCGCGTAGCCAGAGGGTTCTTCCAAAGTCGGATTGGCATTGTCGAACGTGATAACATCAGCCAGGGATGTGACGCCCGAGGGGTTGGCGATGAGGCCATTGAACCACGCGTCGAGTTGGACCTATACAAGTTTGTCGTATACGAAACGACCCATGCAATCCGTATCCACCACACGACATACCTTGAAGTCCGTTGCCAAAACTACCGTTTCGTTGTTTGAGTTGTAAATATCGTATGCAGAGGGAAGATCTGCGGGGTCTATGATCGTCGCACCGAGCTCTTTGAGAGTCTCGAGGGCCTGCTCAAATATGACATTGACGTAAGGGTCGTTTCCAGTCATCGAATCGTTCAAGAACACGGCGCGGGGCACTCCGATGCGCTTTCCGACTAGAGACGAGTTACTGAGTGCCATCGTGTAGTCAGGAACAGGAGTGGGTTGTGCGAGCGTGAAGTTGTCATTCGGGTCGGGGCCAGCGATGACGGAAAGGACAATGGCAGCATCGGTCATGGAACGAGTGAGAGGGCCGACAGTATCTTGATGCTCAGAGATAGGTATAACTGTAAAGAGGGTCAAGGCAAGTGACTCTGAAGAGATAGGCACTCACCTCCAGCCCGAGAGGTAAGGCCAACTGTTGGTTTAATACCAACAAGGTTATTTTGGTTAGCAGGACATATAATGCTTCCATCAGTTTCCGTCCTATGATCGCATGAGAGGCTTATGGGCGCGAGAATGGGCCAAAGCGTACCCAAGCGCTACAGCCGTCAGGCCAATCGAAGAGGCAACGGACGAGCCAGACGAAGACCCGCAAGGGTCAGCATTCGGAAAGTAGGCATTCGTGCATTGCCCGCCACGTCCCGACCATCCTGATGCGATGTTCCCCCTAAAATGAGCCCACTCGGATAGGTTTGCTTTTCCTGTTAGTTCGGGTATTTCAGATAGAGCGAATCTCATGACTACTGGCGAAGAAGGCTAACCGAGAATGACGGCACCAGCTTGACGCAATCTTTTTACAACGCCAGCATCCTCGGGAATGATTGATTTCAAAAGGGTATAACTTCCAGCAGTCGTATTCATGCCTGGGATCCAGGCAATCAGACTCGATTCATCGACATTTCGAAAAAGGTGATACCCTCGCAAGCAACAGTTCCGATGTTGTCTTTTACGAGAACTGGAATACCGTGGAGCGCACCCCGGGAACCGTAGAGACTGCGCTCATGGTCCAGCGCGGCGGCCTCGCCAAGAGCAGACGGGTTTGTCTCAATCACAGCACGCAAGGCAGGTCCCTGAAGATTTACTTCGTCGATTCGTGCAAAATACGCCTGTTTATTGTTATCCATGACGCGATCAGCCTCCAGCACCACACGACGCAATCATCGCCTATATCCAGAAGGCGTGAACGGACGTACCTTGATCAAATCTACACTATTAAACTGGCCAGAAGTCAACCCGGCTTGAAGTTCTGTCAACGATGCCTCATAAAGATCTGGTAGGGGCGTTGTGGCGGTGGCTGACACGAAGTACGAATGAGTTAAGAAGAGGCCAGCACATATCCAAGTAACTAGATGCATAAGCGACGTCATGTTGAGCTGAGTACTGGAATGCGGTGGGGGCTGGTATCTCACTCAGAGCCGCCTTCAAGTACTGGGGTTCGGAGATACTTTTTTCCGGGTTATCAGTGATCGAAAGCATGACGGGTCAGCGGGTACCATGGCCAGGAAGATAAGTAGTGTGCAGAGATGTATTTTGGGTTCACGCCAGGGACGATAAGGGTTCAAAGATACATCGGCCTAAAGTTACCTACGGAAGAGCGTCAGTAACCATGCACACATCTCGACAATTCTCACAGAAATAAGTTTTCAAGTCCACGCGACGATACCGGCCAACAAGAGGGGAAGAGCTCTTTTGAAGGCAGATATTGACAGGTAGAAGATGAAAGCAGTTATGAGAGAGGCTACGCCGACCGTTCGTAAACTTTTCTAGAATGAACGGGATATTCAACTTGTGCTGGAAAGCCACATAGTTGTGTGAATTTCTCACGGACAGGAGTATGCTTAATCTGGTAATTATCACGTGATCGCACCTTGCTTTGGCCAAATACATGTCATCATCAGCACCGTCCTTTCAATTCGGTACAGCATCATGATGCTATGTTCGCCTCATAGCTTAAATCCCGTAGGCCTACACTTACATTCACCACAAACCTAGGTCAAGGAAGGAATGTACCAAGTGCCGAATTCAAGTCCCACCAAAATCCTGGGAGATCAAATACATCATACAGTATCAAGCTATCCGAAACAGAATCTCGGGCCGTGTCGCGATTTTTTGGAAAGTTGTATTCCGTACATCGACATCGAGGGGCACTTTCAG
Source organism: Butyriboletus loyo (assembly GCA_038093515.1). Taxonomy (NCBI): domain Eukaryota; kingdom Fungi; phylum Basidiomycota; class Agaricomycetes; order Boletales; family Boletaceae; genus Butyriboletus; species Butyriboletus loyo. The sequence continues at coordinate 28,995 of JBBPSI010000020.1, read as the reverse complement.
TGTCAATTGTTTGGAAGAGTTTCACTTTGACGACAGAAGTAGTGGGTCAGGTTTGGGTTACAAGGGTGCAATACCAGCGGAGAACCTTGTTTGATCCGACTTGTATGTAATTGCGCGCGGAGCGACCCCAAAACCTTGTGGCCTAAAGTTGCACGAAGACCAAGCTCCCGTGTTGAGTTGATGCGGTGCCAAGTTGGGGTTAGATTTATCTTTCGACGCCATCAACGTGCCCCGTCTTTTCTAGAATGCTCCGACGGTACTGACTAACCGGTATTATTTCGCTTCGTTGTTCGCCGATCAGAATGTTTACCTCCAGGCTGTGATATCACTGCATTCAGGGGCTCGAGACTCATTTCCCCGCAACCTGGAGCTTCCATCTTTACGTTTCTGAGGGCGTCTTGATCTCCCGGTACGTTCGATTCTCCGATTCTCCAGTATGACGGGGCTGAAATAGGGAAAGAGACAACTGCGATAGCGATCGCTAGGGTCATACCATGACATGATGCAACACTATCGATTCTATATCGTGCCGTTAACTGCACTACCCGTGTGTTGCGTGGCTTCTTCTGAAGGCACAGATTACATATTTCCGAAGGCTTACGGGAACACGTGCTGGAACGGGGTCACGGCTTGGTGACCTTATTCAGTTTTCAATAGCTTTTGCGGGTATAGTATGGCACATTTTCTGCGGTCCAGGCTCCAGCTTGCCATCATCGAGTCTAAGCAATGCAATGCAATATAATGTCACAAGGGGGGTGCTTTACGACCCTGATTTCGTTATTAAAAAATGGACACCTATACTTCGAAGGTCAGTGGGTTTTGTAACGATGTGTAGAAGGAGAAATGGTATAAATACCCCCTCCTTCCTGTGTCGATTTTACCAGACTCGATATCCAACCCCTACCTCTGCAACCTCACAGATCAGCTCGCAACCATGTCAGACAACCAACAAGCATTCTTCAATTACGTCGATGCCAATGTCGACAGTTTCGTCAATCGACTCTCCGTCGCTGTATCACACCCAAGGTAGGTTGTTCCTCATCGGGCTAGCACCACCCACTTCCCTTGTCGCCTCTTAGTGTGAGCGGTGACTCAGATCGCCGCCCGGACGTCCGAGCCATGGGTACCTGGTTGCAAGAGCAACTCATTTCAGTTGGCGTGACGGATACGCAACTTATTGAGCTCGGAAATCAACCAGACACCAACCCCCCTCTGCAACTTCCACCGCTCGTCGCCGGGCGCCTTGGCACCGACAGCAATCGGAAGACAGTGTTCATTTATGGGCACTATGATGTTCAGCCTGTAAGTGCCCCTCGTCGACTCGCCAATACGCGAGAGCAGACTAGTATTTACCCATTACGACCACAGGCCGACCCGACTCGTTGGCAAGAGCAAAACCCTGAATCGCCCGACCCGTTTCATCTCACACGCGTCCAGGAAGGTAATACGGATAAGCTTGTGGGTCGCGGTTCTACGGACGACAAAGGTCCCGTCATGGGATGGCTCAATGTCCTCGAAGCGCATCAAAAGCTTGGCTTGGCGCTCCCCGTCAACGTCCGCTTCCTGTTTGAAGGTATGGAGGAGAGCGGGAGCGTCGGACTCGACGAATGGATCAAACAAGAGGCGGCAAAAGGAGAACAAGGGTTCTTTGCCGGGGTTGACTGTGTTTGTATTGTGGGTATCTCGGGGACACTTCCTCCGTTGTTTTGCGTGCTCCTGTTGACCACTACTCGCTGAAAGACGGACAACTACTGGCTCACCACCTATCGTCCAACGCTCACCTATGGCGTCCGAGGTATCGCCTACTTTAGCATCAATATTACGGGAGCCAAGGACGACCTCCACTCTGGGATATACGGACGAATGATCCACGAGCCCATGACAGACATGATCAAGCTGCTCGCGAAACTGGTAGAACCGAGTGGTCTGATCACTATCCCTGGCGTTGAGACTCTGGTTGATCCGCCGACAGAGGAAGAGAGGTGAGGCTGCCTTTATTCTTGCTTCCATTTCTAGTCACACCATCACCGCCGGGATCTAGGCAGGAGTATGAAAAAATACACTACACGGTCGACGATCTCGTGAAGGATACAGGTAATAATGCACGTATACCATTTTGCTGCACTATCATTCAACTCAGTTAATCAAATGATTACTAGGTCGGGTTGTCCGAGGTCCCGGCCGAACTGTTGATGGGGCGGATGCGTTATCCATCACTTTCTATCCATGGCATCAAAGGGGCATTTGATCAGAATGGGACGCTAACGGTCATTCCCCACCAAATCAATGGGAGGTTCAGTCTCCGGTAAGCCACAATTGTTCGCAGATTGGACACGTTCCTGCCTCCTACTATCTCGACGTCGACACTCGAGCTTACCATAATCACACACACCCCGACAGCCTCGTGGACCCACAAACGCCTGAGATAATCGAACAACTCGTCAAAAACTTCCTCGACGCCGAATTTGCAAAGCTAAAGTCAAAGAACACGATGAATGTGAGCTACGAAGCTGGAGGCCTACCTTGGGTAGGTAACAAGGATAGCTGGAACTTCCAGGCTGCGGATGCCGCTACACAGGTTCGTGTCCCTCCCGCGGGTTTCTGTGGATGCCCTCAAGACCTGCCCATTAAACTATCATCACTATTATTTTTGTTTTTTCCCAGACCGTTCACGGGACGACCCTCGCCCCGGACTATACGCGCGAGGGAGGTAGTATCCCGCTAGCGCTCCTTTTGCAGGAAGAACTAGATACAAACGTGTTGCTGCTGCCAATGGGTAGATCGGACGATGGTGCCCAGTAAGCTTGATCATTCCACGACTCAATGGGCGGACATGTACCAATGCGTCCGGTGCTTTCCCTACCTTTCTAGTTCCTTGAGCGAGAAGATCGACGTGGATAACTATTCAAAAGGGGTAAGTCCTATTCTTCGTCGATTCCACCGTATCATATGTTGATGCGACTGAAATGTCACTCCGTCTTCGTTCCCCACCCTTGCATTTTCTCAGACAAAGGTGTTCGGATCGTACCTGTATGAAGTCGCTAAAGTCGAGAAAGCCACTGGCAAGAAGATGTGATGGACCCTTGTATCGTTGTTTTGGATATCAGAAACCAAATGTCTCGATGGCATCATAACAAACTTGTGCCTGCCACGAATGTGTTGTACTTTTACCTCGAAGAATATGATAGTTGGAAATTGAACACCAACATGCACGGTGACTCCGGAGATCCATGTGACATTCATGGGTCGCGTGCCTTCGAATTGTTCCAAAACAAGTTTCAGTTTCAGTTTTTTGGGTTCCCCCCTTTTGCCCCATTATTACTAACCGTATTGGACAAAACTGTCGACATTGGACCGTCCTGTTTGTGGACTTGGATGTTCACGTTTGCCTGGATCTTGATTATTTCGACTCGTCTTGCGGCCTCCTGGCAACTCGGTGTCACTTCCAACGCTACTAGTAGTACTGTATATCATCCACAGACCGATGGACAAATTGAACGACTCAATCAGGAAATCGAGCATTATCTTCGTGTGTGTGTGTTCACAGACTATCACCAATCTGATTTGGCCGAATGACTAGAAGCCACCCACTCGCATCATCTCGGACCGACCGACACGAAAACTCGACGACAAACGGTACGGTCCGTTCGTCGTCATCAGCACTCGAAGCACAGAGAAAGCGCGTTCAAACTTGAATCTATTTACCCCATCTTCAACGAATACGCACCAAGTTGATCCATATATGTATTCCTCCCCAATTCCCGTCCCAAATACGACCTCCTCCGCCTCTACCCGACTTGATTGAAGGTGTCGAAGAACAGGAAGTGGAGGGAATATTAGATTCCCGTCTTCGTCGAAATCATCTCGGATACCTTATCCGTTGGGGGGTTTCCTCGTGACGAGCGGGAGCGGAAAGAGGCCTCGGAACTCACTCACGCTCGTGAAGCCATCGCTGATTTTCATCGCGCTCATTCTGCCAAACCACCGCCACGTCCTACCCCCACCATGCATCTCCATTTTCGCTTACTCGAAAGCTTCGCTCGACCGACCCACATCCCTGGTTGGTATGTTCCCTTGGAATAACAGCCAGGCGATCGCGAGACGCGATCTCGAGCGGGGGGTAATGTCGCGATCTCAGCCTAGTCTGGTGACCAGACTAATCTCAGCCCCCAAGGGCTCGTGTGCTGAGGGAACTCGAGCCTTCCCAAGTGAGTTCTTCTGACTCGCTCACTCCAACCATCCATGCACCCGTTCTGACATGTTCCATACCTTCAACTTCCTAACCATGGAGCACTCAAGTACTCGGTGCTCACTATGTCGTTTTCACAGGGGCTCAGACAATGATTGAGATGCATAACGAACTGCAATTACAGTAATTCTAATTCTATTGTATACTATGACTACATTTACAGAGGTGGTACTGCCTTATCCAGCTTCACGAGGCGCTCGTACCATGACTTCAAAAGCCTTTTACAATCAAAAGGACAGTGGGAACGAACCTGTTGTCTGGGCGACTGTTCAATGTGCTTCCCCGCTTGCACATTTCGCTCGTGGAACAAATCGTAAAGTTCGAAAACACACCAGAATGCCGCCGTCCAAGCAGGCTTGTTCCCCGGGAGACTGATGGTCAAGTTTTTACTCGTCGACATCAAAAAATCAGGTTTGGCTGCCTTGACCGCTTCGGGCGCCGCTCGCTGCCAGCATTTCACTTTACTGCTGCCAGCACTGTGGCTTACGTTCCCTGCGCGATCGTAGCGGAGCGAGACGTAAGCAAGTGCCCAGATGAACGATTCCGCGTCGAATTGGTGGTGGTGGGTGAAAGGAGTATCGTCGACGATGGAATCCAAGAGGTCAAGGGCCATGAACAGCATGGGCATGGTGCCCGGTGCGCTCCGTGCCCATGGTCCAGTCATGTCCAAAGACCACCGCTAGATCAAAATCGTTCAGCAGTGCCACACCGGAGTAGAGTGCTCGCAAAGCACGCAATGCCACCACGCATCGACCATTGCTCTACCTGCGCCTTGCCGTTCCCTAACCAGCTCTTGCAGGGAGTATGATTTGTCAAAGACAACGAGATAGAGCGCAAGGCGACACACGACGACCTAGTTCTGTAAAGGCAGTTCTGATCGTGTATCATGGGACTGAGACCTCTTGCTCGTTCGTGAGGTAGACAGACAGACAGACAGACAGACAGGTGATCGCAAGTTAGGTTCTCGCGGGGGTCGCTCGGGGTGGGTGGGTACCACCAGCAGCCTACACTACCCCGAGTTTGTCCGCGCCGGTCATATGAACCCAGGCTGGCCACCGACTGACATGTGCACATGTTTCACAGCCCACTCGGACGTCATCGAACATCGAACATCGAACATCGAACATCATCAAAGCCTCAAGCCCCCGTCGAGTCGTACGCTGCTCCTGTTTCCTGATCAAGGAATCAGAGCATACCATACCAGCTCAAGTCATCCCGGCGATTCGCCGTTGGGAACGAACATCAAAAAATTTTAAATTTCGTCCAGTGCGGTCCCTCGAAAGATACTGAAAACATTTACAACATGTCGTGCCACCAGTAACACGGGTTCGAAACCGAAAGATCCCCGAGGTCGCGCAGTTGCGGCGACCAGCCATTGCCATTGGCAACGGAATCCTAGTAAGTGCGACGGCCTTTTTAGACATTGTGGGGACTCGGAAGGTGAGTCGAGGCGACGATCGAAGATGTGAGAGAGTGAGATGAATCGATTGGCGGCGGCGGCGGCGGCGGCTGCCAGGCGGGAGAAAGCTATCGATCGGCGATCGATTTGGGGTACTAGCGTATGCAAAACAACTCGAGTCAACGTCGAGCATAATCAATCTCACAGGGGATTTCCCCCTTATCTCCCCTTCGAAATCTAGACGTCAAATGGCACGGCGGTGAACGTTATCATGATTCGGGCCCCTGTCTAAGCATGCTGAGCCGCTCAAGCAACGAATGTAAGATGGACGCTTTTTAACATCATCGTTGATATCCTCTGGACAGATATTCGAGCAACGGCGTAACATATATCTCAAGCACACAAGTACCCCTATAAGTGGGTTCAGACAACCTCGAAACTCTTCGTGTCACTGCTCAACGCAGAGGGCTGCTGGCCACAGCGTCAGCCAAAAAGAATGCGTACCCTGACACACGCTGCTCACCTCATCCCGGACATACTCTTTCGTGGTGTCGATCGTGACGGATTTATCCTTTGGCATACGCTGAGGAGATACTGAGACCATCTCCGACACCATCTCTCGAAAAAACATACCATCTCTGTAGCTCTAAACACACTATCATCTACCGTTTGTTGCACGGCTTGGAGGGGAGCCGACATTTCATCGGTACCGGCCGCGCTACTCAGTGCTTTGCGTGCGTTCAGGGTTGCAAGGAGACAATTGCAATACACTGCGGAGAAATACATCAATGAGAGAACTTACCCCCGACGCGGGACGTACATCGGCCAAGGCTAAAGTAGAACGCAAAGTAGATAAACGTATTTGGCCATACAACGATCTATCACAGGATCATCATCAACAACAAACAACCACACGAGCCATGTTCCGTTGCTTACAGTTACGAGGATAGTGATTGCACAGAGACTGTCGCACCGTCAGAAACATGCTACTCAATCGGATCACCAAGCTCACCTGGTCAGGAGACCGGTGTTGATAGTGAACAACATCTAGACCGCACGTATTGGACGGAAAGCGACTCCATCGACATAGACACTTACCAATTTGTTGATCAATGTGTCAGATCTGACCACACACATACTCAGCATGTGCAGTGAGGGCATGTGCAAAAATATTCACCTCCGGGAGCCAGTTCGCGACGTCTGCAACAAATAACAGAGGCACACAGTGATGAGAACGTCCGTCGTTGTAGTAAATGTATTGCTCAATATCGTCGGGGTCTGGGCGTGTCATCAGCAGGCTACTCGTGGGAGTTGATCTACCTCGTTACCTTGATCACACCCAGCTGTGGGACCGTTTGGAAGTGCAAGCTAAATGTGCGTGAGCAGAACACCAATGAAACAGAATATGAAAAGTCGAAACGTACGCCTTGGCAGCAAAGTCTATGCGGCGATGACGTCAGTGCCAATGTCTCGATGGACGAAACTATCTGAAACTCACAGTAAAGGAAGACTGCATAGATGGGGGTCTTAGTACGAGGAAAGCGAGCGTGGAAGCATGTGACTCACTGAATTCACCGATGGCCAGTATCATCTAGGGAAAAAGACTGAGAAATCACATTGCGTGGCTCGAAGCACCCAACTTACCACCAAAGCAGTGGGAAACCAGTTTTTATTGCTGACTGCAAGGAGACTCAGTGGCAGAACTCGGCCGACAAAGGGTAGAACGCACGCTTGTAAATGCGCATTGCCAGGAAGGACTGGACGAGGAGCGCAGTGATTCCCTAATAAGTGTGTGGTGAGCGAGGGAAGCTTCAGTAAAGCCACCCGGGTGCCATACGGTGAAGAATGCTTCGACCTGGATTACGAAATTAGTCCATGACGGTCAGGGAAGAAAACGATAGCGTACAACTAGACTCCTGGCGAGAAATCAGCACGAAATGTTTGTGATCGGGAATCCGCTCACCAGACAACCAACTCGAGCGCTGCTGGATTTCCGAAGTCGGTGACGAGATATGTGTAGACTAGGAATAGATGAGCGGACACATGCATATGCAGTGGATGATTGTGCTTGCCCATGTGCGTGATCAAGGCCTGGTGGCAGGTGTCTGCCACGAGGACGGCGGCGACCTGCAACACAAGATTGAGGGGTGGGACCGAAAGAGAAAATTGTCGTAAACCGACCAGAAGCTTTAGATACCACGGGTCGAAAGGATAACCGTTATAGTAGTACCAAGTCTGAACGCATGTGACTGGCGTTTGTCTTCAATAGGGTGAAAACGAAAAAAAATGCGTTGGGACGCGTACCTCCATATAGGCTACGGAAGTGATTATGAGTCCGAACGGTGACTGAACAGAGTGTATCAATATACTCACATCCCGGAGAATACGACGCCGATCAACAAAGCACCTAGACTGTGATTGATGGTCAATAACGGGGAGGGGGGAAGGAGGAAAGGAACATACGTATTGTCGAAGGCACCCATTGGTGGAGGGAAAGTAATGAGAGGGAACGCGGGGACGAGCGAGGGCACATATAGGAAGCAAGAAGGACATTGTTGTGAGGAGTCTAGGATACAATGCCACCTCAATTTCCAATTAATTTAAACTGAGCAGAAACCAACATGGGTATTCTTACATAATCTGGTCAATTTGACTCGCGGCGGGATTACACCGATCGCGCGACGAGCTACCGCCAGCTTGCACGTTCCTCCTCTCGATCCGAACCTGTCGGGGCAAGCCGAGCTTACTGACGAGAGGCGGACTTACTTCAATTCAGATCATGTTCCCGCACAGCTCGAAGCTTCCATCTTTACGTTTCTGACGACGTGTTGACCTCCCGGTACGTTCGATTCTCCAGTACGACGAGGCTGAAATAGGGAAAGAGACAACTGCGATAGCGATCGCTAGGGTCGTACTATGACGAGATGCAACGCTATCGATTCTATATCGCACCGCCAACCTTACTCGTGTATTGCGTGGCTTCTTCTGAAGACGCAATCACGCGGCCGTGGAACGGGTCACCACAGTCACCGCAGCCTCGAGTTGGATGGCCACCAGGGGCCGAGTATATCGGGGTGCACGTCGTGGTGTGAAGAATTTCAGCAAAAATAATGATGACGCACTGGCAAGATCATGTGCCAACTGGCGTTTCCGCTCTCTCTCGCTGTGGTATAGCGATTCGCTCACGCAAATCCCAAAGAGTATGCTAACTTAGCAGAGGTTTCTCCCCTGCCCAACATCGCCTGCAAATTCAAAAGGATGCAATCGACGCCGTCACTGGGTCAACGACGTTCAACCAAGGAAACCGTTCAATTCGGACTCTGAATCCGTTGGACTGGTCAAATTTCAAATTTCAAAAGAAAAAGAAAGGGGGCCTATCGCCGTTCGGGGATAATGATTCATTGTTTCAGGGGGTGATCCTGATCTGATCACGTGATTGGGATCAATCAAACCACCATGGTGCTGTATTTACTGCGCAGTCGGGCCAATTGAAGCTTTAGGGCGTGATTTGAACGAGACGCCGTCGATAAGCCTCAGACTGCGAGGCACCGACCATGCAATTTCTCAATACCGATAGATCCCTATCGATACGGCCTGCTGGAGTGGCATGCCATTCACTTGAAGGTCGGGACGAGCTCGGTACGTCACGGTCGTACCGCTGTCGTGCAGTGTCAGCGAAAAAGATTAGGCTCCGCGAATGACATTGATTTACGCTCGAGCATAAAAGAGTAGGTTAGCGCCTATGGGGAGGGGAAATCAGGGTTTGATGAAATCCGTGATTTGGGAACGAACTCTGTTCACAAGTGAGCATGAACTCAGGCCCAGGACTCGGGAGTAGAATGGGATACGGTACGGTATGGCACGTCCGGATCCCGGAACAGGGTCGACCCGTTTTAAATGTACGAATGAGGCTTCCAAGGGGTACATACGCATGCCCACGCACTGCTTGATGCATAACCCCATTGACGATACTGCTAGCTTCGTATAACGTTGCTGTCGCGTGCGTCCACGCTGCTGCCCTCGTCAGCGCAAAATAGAATAGGTTACATGCACATGTTGGTTACTGGATATTTGAATCGAGGGAGTCTGAATGATATGATATCCAAAAGCTATGCAATCACTCAAACCATCTTAAATTGTGGTCATGACCACTTGAAAAAAAGAGGGAGAAAATGATTGAAGCTGCAAAATGAGCGTCGGATAATCCAATGAAACTGTTTAGATTTACAGAAATCCTTCCTTCCATATCCTAAAAAGCTATCTCGGGACCCTTCACGTCACCAATCAACGCAGAGGGCTGCTGGCCAGCGTCAGTCAAGCATCATGTGTGCCTGTGAAGACGCTACTCACCCGATCTCGGACGTACTCTTGGTCGGTATCGATCTGGATGGAAATATTGTTTGGTATATGCTGACGAGGCGATGAGACCACGTTCGACACCATATCTCTCGACACACCGTTGTTCCGGTTCCAATTATACCGTTATTCGTGGATTGTGACACGCTTTGGAAGGAAATCGACATGCCATTGGTACCAAGCTCGCCCCTCACTGCTCTGCGCGCATTCAGGGTTGAAAGGAGACAATTGCAGTACACTGTAGAGAAATACATCAATAAGGGAACTTTCGACCCCGACACGGGACGTACATCGGCCAAGGCTGAAGTAGAACGAGATGTAGATAAACGTATTTGGCCACAAAGCAAGCTATCAGAGGATCGTCAATATCAACGAGTAATCACACCAACGACTCGCCAATGCTTACAGTTACGAGGACAGTAATAGCACAGAGACTGTTGCACTGTGTCAGCAGTATGCTCATCAATCCGGTCATTAAACTCACCTGGTCAACAGCCCGGTGTTGATTGTGAACAGCATCTAGACCACACTCGTAGTGGACGGAAAATGACTGCATCAAGATGGGAACTTACCAAATTGTCGATCATGGTATCAGATCTGACCACATGTATAGTCAGAATGTACAGTGAACGCATGTGTGAAAATATTCACCTCCGGAGGCCAGTTCGTAACTTGTGTAACAGATAACAGAGGAGTACGGTGATAATAACGTCTGTTGTTGTAATGAATACATTGCTCAACATCGACGGAATCTGGGCACGTCGTCAGTGGGCCGTTCGTGGGAGTAGATCGACCTCGTTACGCTGATGGTACTCAGCTGTGCAAACGTGGTAAAATGAAAACTAGGTGTAAATGAGCAGAACGTCACTGAAATAGAATGAGGTTGAAACATACCTCTTGACACCAAGGACTACATCGTGACATCAGTGTCAATGTCTCGATCGACGAAACTGCCTGGGACCTACCGAGGAGCCAAACTGTATGCACGGCATCTTAGCACAGAGTAAGGGAGCTTGAGAGCAGGCGACTCACTGAATTCACCGATCGCCATGCACAACTAGGAAAAAAATTAAAATAAGGAATCACACTGCGCGTCTCGAAGCACACGACCTACCACTGGACCAACGGCACGCCAGTTTTTATTGCTGACTACAAGGAGACTCAGTGGCAGAGCTCAGTCGACGAGGGGTGGAAACGTACGTGCGTAAATGCGCATTGCCAGGAAGGACTGAACGAGAAGCACGGTGAATGCCTGATATGTAATATGGTGAGCTAGAAGAACGTGGTAGAGCGGGTCAAGTGTCATACAGTGAAGAAAGCTTCTACCTAGATTATCAAACTGGTCAGTGACAGTCAATGGACAGAACGATAGCATACAATCAGACTCCTGGTGGGGAATGAGCAAGAAAAAGTTCGTGAGCGTGAATCCACTCACCAGACCATCTGCTGGAGCGCTTGTTGTGTTTCGAAGTCGATGACGAGATATGTGTAGGCTAGAGACGGATGAGTACACACACATACCAATAGTGGATGATTGTACTTGCCCGTGTGCGTGATCAAGACCTGGTGGCAGGTATCTAGGACAAGAACGGTAGCGACCTGCAACACAAGATTGGAATGGAACCAAAAGAGAACATTTTCGTAAACCGACCAAAAGCTTGAGATGCCACGGGTCGGAAGGATAACCACGATAGTAGTACCAGGTCTGAACGCATGTGACTAGCGTTCGCTTTCAATAGGGTGAAGATGAAAAAAACATGTTGGGACACACCTCCATATAGGCTGAGGAAGTGATTATCAGTACGATCGGCGACTTGACGTTTGTATACACTCACATCGCTGCGAAGACAACGCCGATCAAGCAAGCACCTAAGCTGGGATTGATGGTCATTGATGACGGGGAAGGTGGGGGAGAGGAGAAGGAACATACGTATTGTCGAAGGCACCCATGACCAGTGGAAAAGTAGTGAGAGGGGATGGGGGGACGAGCGAGATGTAAGTTACGAAAGATATACTTACCTGAAACCTTGAATTGGCAACGAAAAGTGAGCGAGCTTAGCCGTCGCTCCTTTCGCGCGTTTTGATTACGCCCTGCGGTATCTTAGTTTCGCTTGCACCGGTAGCGCACTCAATTATGCGGCATCCGCTGGCCCGCCGATCTAAAAAAACCACCCGACTCGGAGGGAGAGATGTCAATGGGGCCCGGATCTACAGAGCGAACCGGGTTAACCGAGGAACTGGTCCTCCATCTGATGCTGGTGAGACCCTGAATTTTCCTCTTTTGCTGGCCATCGTCCAATCACAACTCTCAAATAACCTGCGGTAGAGTAGTCGAGCGGTAACGTTATTATGCGCCACTACAGATAGGCGTGACTGGCAGCCTCCCCAAGGGTCGCTATTCCGTTTGTCTTTGCGCCCGTCCAGGACGTTTCAGGCTGCCAGGTCTAATCCATAGGAATTTTGACAATCGTAACCCATACCTAGGGTAGGATAATAGCACAGCCGCACCAAAATAAAATTTGCATCATATAATCTATCATTTTGGACGGCAACCAGTGGACTCCGACCCATCAACTTCTTCATTACTGGTATGAAACCTGTCGAGATTCTAAGAAAAGCTTAACAAAACTTGCAACAGCAGATACAACACCGGAAAACCACACTCGAGACTGAATTAAAGGTGGCATGCCAGCCAATATCAGACACTGGCCGTGAATGGTTGGATAATGCTGGAAATTCAGTGGATGAAGAACGAGTGGTTGATGCATTGGATGACGCATCAGGCTACGAGCAGGGGCTCAAGAGGTTGAACTCACATGAAAAATCAGTTGTGGAATAGTATCACTCCCTCTGAAATCTACGACATCAACCAACTTCAGGCAATGCAACTTGCTCGAGATGCATGGGATGATGTGGACACTACGACCATCCGAAACTGCCGGTAGCTGACATGTCATTATCACCCGCTCAACCTTCTCGTCTCTCATTCATGCGACTGACAATGCGACCCCACTAGCATTTCACAAGCCGAGACACTCGTAAATAGCTTCATTGAATCATAGTAACTACTAGAGCCCCCCAAAGTGCATAACGACAAATTTTGTGTGATCAGAGTGGTGCAATAGGGTCCTCTCGAATACCTAGCTTTGACACTATCCCGAAAGGTAAAGGTATCGGTTATCCGAACCTTTTTATACAGGGCTATAAATAACTCCCTCCGAGTGGGAGATTTCTGGACGCATATCCCCAACTACCAATCCTGCGAAGAATGCTCCCACTGCAACACTTCTATCGAATCACTCGACCACATACTGATCCACTGCCAAAGCCCTGAATCCACAACCATTTGGAACTTAGTACGACAACAAATGGAAAACTCCGTCCGTCGGCCTCCTTGGCTGTGGGTCCATCTCCTTTCCGCAGCCATAAAACACCCCCCCTTGCTAACCTGCGCCACCAGGCACAAGCCCGCCTTCAACGAATCCTCTTATCCGAATCAGCACACCCAATATGGGCACTACGCTGTGAACGCGTCATCTGCAGCCTCTCTCACTCAACACGAGCCATCAAATCCCGCTGGCATAAATACACGACTAACCATAGACCGCTGACGTACAAAATCCCCGAACAGACCCAACCTCAAACAAAAGGTATACCACACCTGGCAACCACACATATCAAACCAACCACACCTTCCCCCTGACTGGGTGACAAATTTTGAGGGTATCGCGCTGCCCAGGCCCTCTGATGATACCGAGGCCACCTGACAGCTCATGGAGCCCCACACCCCCTGCTTCCCACAGGACGTGCGTAAGAGCATTTTTCCTCGGACCGGTTATAGTTTATAACCACCTTAGCGTATTATTAGGACTAATCTAGGCAGTTGCCACATAATGATATTCACGCTTGTCTAAAGAAATAAAAAATAAATAAATAAAGGTATCGGTTATGAGGGTGTCGACTGTATCAATATCTTGTGCTCCAATTGTTTGCCTCTGTTTCCAGGGTGCGTACATGGTGGCGGTGCACCTTATAACTCGGTCCTCGAGCAAGTCGGACTTTGATCGACTGACTTTGTTTTCGACACTCAAACCTGAGCTCACATCGTACAGTCTTCGGTTGAATGAGCTCGGGTCAATACAAGGAATACGACCCCGAGCCCGGTCTCGATGGGCGCAACGGCCATGAGGCTAGCGAGCGCGTCGGCCTTCTCTCTGGCTCACAACATGCTCTGCCAGTCCTTGACAAAGACCACATCAACGACGGCCACCGTTTGGCGACAGGCAGTGGTGCGTACACCCCTAGATATGCATTAAAATATCTGGTCGCATCCTTTGCGGGGGGTATCGCTGCGTGTCTCGCTGTCCAGCTTTCATTGTTCGGGACAGGCTGCTACTCTTTCCGGGAGCGAACAGGAAGCGGCGGCGCTAGCACGGACAAGGTCGATGTCTATGCTCCTCCGTGGGTTGGCTCTACCGTCGTCAATAACTATCCCCCTCCGTCTCCCACCAACGACTTTCCCGAGCTATTCCCCACCAAGTATGTATTCCTCCGTTCACGCGTTCCTTTTCTCGAACACTCATTTCTCGTGTTCTTGTCGCGATACAACAGTGTTGGATACCCGGGAAACACTCCAACTGGTGCAGAACCGGCCATCATCGCAACTGCTCCTACCCAACCTCTCCAGACGGGGGCCGCAGAACTCGTTGCACCCGCATATACCTCGCTCCCACACCCCCCATCCAAGCCCTCGACACCTAGCGAACGTCCCTTCAACATCTTCCGCTCTTGGGGTAACCTATCTCCTTGGTACAGTGTTCCACGTGGCGCGTTTGGCATCGACGAAGGCGCAGAACCTCCTGCGGGATGTGATATTAAAGGCCTGCACCTCTTGCATCGACATGGGGCACGATACCCTACCGCATGGGGTATGTGTTAGTTTCACTTTTGTTGCTGTGGAAAATGAGAGGTCGTGGGGAAAGCCGTAGGCAGGCTGATTAGCTGACGAATGTGGATTTTGTAGCCAACTACGGAGGAACGGCTTCTTTGGCGCAAAGATTGCATGCAAGTGCTGACCAGTGGGATGCGACCGGGCGATTGTCGTTTTTGAACGATTGGTGTGTGGTGAACGTTCCTACATGTGTGACTAAAGTTGACGGTGTACCACGAACAGGACGTACAAGCTTGGTGAAGAAGGTTGGGTCCTCCCTGTTGTCTTGCGTGTTTATAGCCTAACCTTGCATGCTTTGTCGAACGCGCCGTTGCTCCGTCAATGTCAACTACTCCCTATCTTCCGCACGAATGCCTTTGCTATCACGCATGTACCCTGTGATTATGTGTTTTCCGCATCATGGGATATGTGAACAGTCTTGACACCTTTCGGAAGACAACAACTATGTGAGTACTTTCGCATGCTCAATCTTTATATATATATACCACATCTTTTATTCTGCCTGTCAACAAGAACATTGATTCCCTTTTCACACTGATTTCGAGACTCGCTTGTTGTTCGTCAGTTTGATGCGATCTGAACTGACAACGTCTTTCGTAGATGATTTGGGGGTCTCGATGAGACTAAAATACGGGTTCTTGTTGGAGGTGAGTTGTGCCGTTGTCGTCAGACACGACTTTCGGGACTCCGTGACAATTGAAATGCTAACTGTATTCATAGGATTTTACAGCACAACATAAGCTTCCCGTCTTTAGGACTGAATCCCAGTGAGTAACGCCTCTCCTTTTGGTCGATGGAACAATTTTGTCATTGCTGTTATTTCACCTCCACAACCTTTGACTGAACGTAACCGCTTACGGGACATTGTATGCAAAAGAGATCGTATGCATGCTTCTGCAGTCAACTTTGCATTAGGCTTCTTTGGCTGGCCTCTCGATGGAAAGTATGAGCAAGTGCTTATGATCGAGGCATCCGGGGTAAGTTTCATGTTTTGATCTTCCTCGTTGAGGGCATGTTATCTGACCCTATCTTCCTTTTGTCGCCAGTTCAATAACACTCTCGCCCCCTATGATACTTGTCCCAACACTGGTGTTCATAACAAAGCCGACCGCTCTTTGACCTATGTCAAGGAATGGACCGGCATTTACCTGAAGGAGGCACAGAAGCGATTACAAGCTGATTTCAAGCCTACCGAAGGTGGGCAGGGATTCAACTTGGAGATCGAGGATGTCTATCGGATGCAGCAGATGTGTGCATATGAGGTAGCGTATTGCGGTTCCTTGCCTCGCTGTGGTGTGGTGTCGGCTGATAACTACGTCCCAGACTGTCGCACTCGGCTATTCTGTATTCTGCGAACTGTTCACGGAGGAAGAATGGGAGGGGTTCAATTACGCGTCAGTATTCTTTTTTTTCTTCCTAACAACCGTACTTACACGGTACAGCCTCGATCTAGGTTTCTGGTACGACTCTGCCTTCGGTTCTCCTGTCGGCCGTGTGCAAGGCGTGGGTTACATCCAAGAGCTTGTTTCCCGACTCACCCATACGCCCATCGAGACGTACAACTCGAGCACCAACTCGACTTTGCACGCCGACGACCGCATTTGGCCGCTCAACGACAATTTGTATGTCGACGCGACACACGAAGTCGTCGTCCTCAACAGTGGGTCGCATTCCCTTCTGCAGTTTGGTTCGCCGACTCTGAACGTGACCCTATAGTCCTCACTGCGTTGAACCTGACGACACTCGCCGCGTCCGGCCCTCTTCCAGCCAGCCACATTCCCCGGAACCGGTCCTTTAGATCAAGCGATCTCGCGCCGTTTGCGACCAACGTCCAATTCCAACGTACGTCCTTTTCACCCCCCCCTGTCCCCTGTCCTCTAGCGTATATGCCCGCGTGGTCGTGGATGCTGACATGATCGCTTCTCGGGATTTTGGCGTCCTTCCCTTCTCTTAGTCCTCTCGTGCCCCGCTCCTGAAGAAGAATCGCACGACGGGGAGGTGTCCCACATCCGTATCGTGGTCAACGATGGTCCGGTCCCACTGACAGGCATTCGCGGGTGTCCACCCTCGCCGTCGGGGCTCTGCCCGCTCACGACATTCATCGAGGCGCAAAAGGTGACGATCCAGGAGGTCGACTGGGAATGGGGATGTCACGGGAACTGGGAGGTGCCAAAGGGGGACGCGTGGGAGACGCTTGGAGGGTGGTATCCAGAGGAGGCCTGATTCTGAGTGGTATATATATACAGCACTTGTGGCGAAATCGGACGATGGAAATGCATTGTGGTGACGTACTGTTCGCAGTCATCGAACATGGAAAAAGGCGATGGTCCAGGAGGTTAGGTTGGCTGGGAATGTTTCACTAGGACTAGAAAGTGCTGGAGGGAACTCGTTTCAGGACATGGAGATATGATTGGGTGGCTATATCCAGAGAGGAGCCAAATGGTGCAGTTTCACACATATAGTTGAATGAGGCCTTGAGGGCCCGTAATAGAACATGGACCACAGCAGCAGAGTTTTCTTCCACACGTGCCCACTTCACACTTGCATCTACATGTTCCAGGAGATTTTCATTCCACCCGACCAGCACGGTGATCCAACCGTGTTCTATTCCGCCCTTGGATCCCCTACGTGTGACATCGTTTACAACCTCAACAAACAACGCAGTCCTCCTTGAAACTCAGATTATACATCGTCTTGTCCACCGTCTTTTCGATCTTCTTCCAGTCCGATCGGCGCTGGATGAACTCGTAAATGTCCTACATCGATCCCCGTCGTCAGCACCCTATCATTTGATGATGCGAGGACATCCCCCCCCCCTCCCCGCCCCCAGGATAACCGTACCTCTGGTCGATACGCGCCTCCATACCGCGTCACGTCCCGCACGATCTGTGCGAGATCCTTGGCATCCTCAACGACAAAAACATGCCCGAGCATCTTGAGGTGGTCGAAATCCGCGGTCACGTTCGGCACCTTGGCACGCACGAATCGATCAACGAAACGACCCCGAGGAGAAAAGAACGGGGGCATTTGCCAAGGACACATAAACATATACACACACCTTGAGCGACGCGATGAATGCATGGTACGCGTTCAGATCCGCGATCACCTGAAAGCCGCCATTGAGGGAGATGATCTGGCGCTTGACATGTTTCTGCAGTATCCTACACGTAACGCCCGACGTATCCGATTCCAGCGTACAACATCCAACATGTCAGCAAAGCGCCGTGTAACGAGTGCATGCAAAAAAAAAAAAGACGACGGATACGCACGCCAACAACCGTATCCCGACTTCCTGATAAAACACTTCGAGAACTTCTCTGCTCGTGCTGCCCTTGAGCAGTTTGCAGTGCATTTCGAGGCACCGGATCGCTTCGCGACAGCCTTTGGTCGGACGGAGATCGAGCGGGGCATCGTCGGGTGGGTAGTATGCCCTGGGTTGGGTCAGCGTCTGAATGATGTGATCGACCTGTCATGGTACGAGAGGACGGTACGGTGCCGTCAGTCGCATGCTGATGGCTCATGTGCGAGCGTCCTCGACGAACCTGGTTCATGAGCACCTGTGTCCCAGCGTTCAACCCAGACGCGACACAATCATCAAGCGTATTCTCAAACCGCTTCTTCTCCCTCACGACCACGTTCAAAAAGTCGGTCTTGTCGATATGTGGAGCCTATGTCAACGTGCATGTGCACCGGCAATGTTAGGTCGAGGCAAGGTTCAGGGGTACGTACGCGAAAACCACAGATGAAAACGTGCAAACCGAACGTACCATTTCTTTATCGAAAAATACCTGCATCATGCTCTGTATCATGTCCCCGATGTGAACGAGCTCAAAGAACTGTAAAAGCGGTGCAACGCTGGTCGTTCCCTCGTGCTCGGCAGGTTTGTAGGACGACATGCGCTCGGTCGCTCTGCAGTTGGCGTGCGGCATTTAGTCGATACGATGTCATGAAAAGGTGAATGGGACAGAATAACATGGATCCTGAACTTACATTCCAAATCCCCACGCAACATGCCTCGCACCTAACGCCCCAAACATCTCGCAGAATCCCTCGTCGAGCGTCTCGCGCACGCGCGTGCCAGTCGTGCCCGGATACGCGGCGAACGTCTCAAGGCGCTTGATCGCATCTCGGGTGGCGTGGATGAGCTGTAGCGAGACGTCGAGGGAGAGGAGAAGATCCAGCGCCTCGATAGGCACGCGCGTAGAAGTTTTTGAACGCGCCGGCGGCGTAGCGGAGGCATGCGATGTCCTCGCAGAATTCGACGGTTTTGTGGATGTCGATGTGCTGCTCGACGTCGTCGTCGTCTTCGTACTCGCAGTCTCCGACGTCGAGTTAGTCTGCCCAGATAAGGCCACTGCGTCGAACCCACCAACACCGGAACTGGAAGCGCTATTCTCGCTCGTCCGACTCGCTGCAAACTCGCCCCATCCGGCGTCGTCCTCCGCTCCAGCATCAACACCGCCTCCTTCATTCCCCTTCCCGACTCCCCCTCCCTCCTCTGTGTCCGCGTCCTCACCCTCGTTTTCGTCTTCGTCTACGCCAACCTCGAACAGCGCTCCGTCCTTGCCAAAGCTCTCATACCCGTCGCTTGGCACTGAGCCCGTGCCCGCGCCAACACCGGCCACACTGCCATTCCCCACCCACCGTTGCGGATTCAGCATGGCGATCCCTTGCACGACGCCCGTTCCCACCGCCCCGACGCCAGTCCCAATCGCAGCACCGACACCTGTGCCGATGGCGCCGACCGCACCCACGCCGGCACCGACGGCACGCGGGACGATCGTCACCGGGAGCAAGAGCGCGTCTGTGAAAGATGCCAGCACGTTGCGCTTCATCAGCGCGGGATTTTTCGAGTCGAGGAAGCGCGTCCGAGCTTGGGAGGCCTGGGTCTGGGACTGCGATCGGGAGCGACCGTCGGGGGTAACCTGTAGCACGAAGCAAGAGCAGAGAGAAAAGGCTCGTGAGCGATGAATGAGACAGAGCTGGAGGTGACTGTGAATGCGTACCATCGAGGATGCCGTTTGCGAAACGGATCGTTCCCAATCTTTGCATATCACTTCAAAGGCGCGTTTGAGTTCCTCCATCTCGTCGTCGAGATAGTCGTCCATATTTGGTTCGAACATTTTGTAACTGTTGTACTCCATGGTGAGAACGGAGCTCTGTCATGTAGAGTAGGATAGGGATAATTGATTGGATACGCACATGACATCCTCTGCTTGCTCTACCTTTACCGCTCCCGCCTCACCTCCGTTGTTCGAGCTGCCAGAGACTGCAAGAATGCCATCGGAGACTCTGGATGCCTCTCTAAAGCATGCAGCAGTCGCTGACAGGAAAAGAGGTATGCTGATTGTTCGTGCACGCGCGAGCAGGGAGGAAATGTATTCTGATATCTTTCATACCAAGTGGATCGATGACATGCGCGCAGGCATCAATGGGTGTTTATGCATCAAATGTAGAGGTATATGCGCGCCAAAAGAATAAATAGATCAGTATAATCCAGCCACGAACGATACGATCCGAGACGGCACGCGATGACTGTCAACTTACCACATCACTAGCAACTCTCTCCGCGAACGCGAGCAACACGCCTGACTCGCGCGGAAACACTCTGAAGGCCCTCGCGCCATCATCCTCAATGGCAGCAAGGATGCGAGACATGAATCCGTCCATGGCAGTGAAATCGAGGCGGGTATCCGTTCTACATGCCAATCAGCAACGAGCCAACGAAGAGGGAGGGACAGACGCACGTAAAGTTGGCAGACGGATCCCATACTCCCTGTTCGTAGAAAACCTCTCTCTTTTCCGCCCAAAGCCTGCCCATTTCCCAGTCTCCTCCTGCCACACCATGTTTGCTGGTCCGCCGTCCGATCCCGTTCATGCAGATGGACACCTCCCAGCTTGCAGATGCCGCCTCTTTCATCCGCGCCTCGTCACTCCCCGTATCCGCAGCATCAAACGCTGTCAGAAGACTAGCGTCGAACCTATCTAAAGAAGTCTTGACAGATGCGAGACGAAGATCCCATGTGGATACAGGCTTGATGGCAGGGGACAGAAAGCGTGCGAGGAGGTGCAGCACGCGAGCTTGTATAAGGAGTGTATGAGTAGGGGAGTCCGGGCGTGACGACAAGCACGAAGTGAGCGAGGTGAGTATAGCATGGGGAGGGGCATTCGGGGCGGGCAACAGCGGGAGGAGTAGCGTATGTGCCCGTATATACTTTGTGCGGAACGTTGGAGTCGGCTTTCCAGGCTCATACGTGTCCACGCTGGTTAACGGCGCTGAGCTCGACAAGTCCAGGAGCGCACGTGGAGGGGCAGAGGCAAAGTCGCCAAAGTCGTCGTCGTCGAGGGAGGAGACTGTGAGGGTCGCGGGTCCGTGAGCATTCCCGTTGTACTTGTCCTTCTCGGTCTTGGCTCTGGCTTCGAGCTCGTCGAGGATGGTGCCGAGTCTGAGCCTCTGTGTAGCGAGGTCGAGCCAGCGCCGTTCCCAGAGAGTCTCGTCCCTTGCAACCCTACTCGTTGCCCTGCTCGCTCTGGCGTACCTCACAATGTCAGGGATTGGGAGGTGCGCCAACACCAGGACATGTAAGTCGGCTGGCAGCTTCCCGATGGGCGGAGAGGGCGGTTTGGTCGCTGCGAGGACCGGTGCTGGTGCAGGCGTTCGTGCACTGAAGTAGCCAGCCGAGTGTTTCGCGGTGGATGACCGCTTTACATGGCTCGTCGTTGTCTGGAGCGATGGTGACCGTTGGTGCTGAGAAGGATTCGAGTATAATTTTGTTGGTTCAAGCGCTGCGAACTTGTCCATCGCATCTTTGCTCGCCGTCCGACGCGACGTTGCCCCTCTGATTTGCGCAGCCACAGCGTTGGTGGCGACAAACAGTTTAATCAGGCCAGGTCTGATAACTACATCGATGGCGAGCCTTCCTCCAGGGACTGCCCCCGTTAAAGCCGAGTATGTACAGCACTGCGTTCTCCGTCGGTCTGTTTCCAACGATCTGCAGATTCCTGCTACACAACGTTTTCCGACCACCAGCGGACGACGATGCCGCAGAAGGATCCACATCCCACACTAGGCGCCCCGTCGATCCCATCGCAGACAGCGACTCGAACCCAGGTGGAGGCAAGAAGCTAACCAAACAGCAGAAAAAAGTCCACAGAGGTGCTAACAAGGGCCGACGATTCGGAAAAGTACGAGACGAACTGGAGCTCTGTTGGCGCGTTGCAAACGGGACGATGTGTGAGTATGGATCCGAGTAAGTCATTCCTCTATCATGAACTCACATGCGTCGTTGATGCTGGTATACATCTAGGTGTCGGTTCACACACGACATCTCTGCCTATCTCTCTGCCAAACCGAGGGACATCAAGCTTCCATTCGCAAGCAGCATCACCGACACCCCACCTTTTGTTGTGACAGACATGACTGGCGAGTCTGCAGCTGCCTCGTCACTTGATTTCAGCACCACTTGTCCGAGTTTCGAGGAAGCGGGTGAATGCCGTCTCGGACTCAAATGTCGATTCCTTGGTGCACATGCGCGCGTGGACGAGAACGGTGCTGCCACTCTGATTACGGACGAAGAAAAAAAGTCCACGGTCGCTCCCATTAACGCAGAGCTCAACCAGGTCAGCGCGGAAACTTTGAAATTACTTCGCCAACACAAGGTAAGTCTCTAGTTGCTCGCTATTCCATGACTTCGATGAACTGTGACAGTACCCGAGACCTATCACAGGCGCGTACCTCAAGGGAATAGAGACTGGAAAACAACTGGACGACCCAGCCGAAGATATGCCAGCTCCAGAAGAACAGGCGCAACAAGATGTCCCTCGGCGGATCGACGAGATTGTAGCGAAGCGGACTGACGACACTTTAGACCGAAATGACACCCCTGATGTGCCTATGCGCTTCTCTGAAAAGAAAAGGTTGCATTGGACGGGGAAAACCTGTGAGATATCGTTGTTGTGATTTCCAGTGTGATATATTCTTAGCTTTTCCAAGATCTCGCACCTCTCACAACTGTTGGAAACTTGGTGGGTTGAGCCCTTGGTTTCAAACTATCCTTTGACAATGTTCCCAGCCATTCCGGCGACTATGCGTTACCCTCGGTGCCGACATAACGTGTGGGGAAAGTGAGCCGCTAATGTCTCTTTTCTGCCTTGGTTCCTGACTTGGTTGTATGTGCGCTAGTGGGCCTCGCTACTTCTTTTCTCACATCTTCTCGCGAGGAATGGTCCCTAGTCCGTCGACACCCCTCCGAAACCATATTTGGTGTACAACTCGCCGGAAACAAGCCCTCGACAATGGTACCTATCGCAGAGGTCCTCGGTAGAGAATTTGCGAACGGCATCGACTTCGTGGATATCAACTGTGGTTGTCCTATCGATCTCGTGTTTAGAACTGGTAGCGGGTCCGCTCGTGGGTCCTACTCTCCCACTGCAACAACTTCCGACTGATTATCTAAGCGCTTGCAGTCCTTGACACACCTACAAAACTAGGGAGGATCGTTGTGGGGATGAACAAAGCACTTGGCGAGATACCAGTCACGGTGAAGCTCCGCACAGGCGTCAAAGAAGGACGCAACACTGCACACAAGCTCATGCCTCGGTTAAATTCCGAGTGGGGTGTTGGTGGTATCACGGAAAGTGTCATCTCACTTTCTTTCTCTTTCGCGCTGACGAGGCTTGGACGCACAGCTGCACGGACGCACTCGACAGCAACGTTATACGAAGCTAGCAGATTGGGGTTACATCAAAGAGTGCGTGGATGCCGTTCGAGCGTGCGAGGCAGATGAGGGACGTAAGTCCCCCTTTCCCTCATCGCGCGATTAGTGCTCTTACCTTGTCTTTTCAGTTGCCCCTGTCCCTATCTTTGGTGGCGGCGACTGTTTCTCCTCTCAGGATTACTGGGAAAATGTCGAAACCACGGGCGTAGATGGTGTTATGATCGGACGGGGTGCACTCATCAAGCCATGGATATTCACCGAAATCAAAGAGCGACGGGAATGGGACATTAGTTCGCGGGAACGCCTCGAGCTCGTCCGCAAGGTACGCTGTGTCGGATTTTCCTTTATCACCCTCTCCGCACCAGGCCACGCCTTCATTTTAACTTGAGAGCAGTACGCAGAGTATGGGTTGACCCATTTCGGGACGGACACGGTGGGCGTGAACAAGACGCGTCGATACCTCTGCGAGGCACTCTCCTTCCAACACCGCTACATCCCTATCGGCCTGTTGGAGCGGCTGCCCGCGCGCATCAACGAGCGTGCGCCGGCCTTTCAAGGCCGGGACGAACTCGGTACGTCGTGTCGCTATCGTACAGTGTCAGCGAAGAAGATTCCGAGACCAACATTTGACGACGGGTGTCACACAGAAACACTTTTTGCGAGCCCAAACAGCCAAGATTGGGTGAAGATTTCGGAGATGTTTCTGGGACCTGTGCCGGAGACGTGGTCGTTTACGCCAAAGCATAAGAGTAATGCCTTTGTCGAGGAGAGTCAGGGGTGATTTGTATTCGTGGAAATGTCGATCTCTAGTGACCTGGCCAAGTTGCAAGCAAGAGCCTCATACCCCCCTTTGTGTCGAGAATGTGAGATTTGCATGGAAGTAGGGATTGAACATTCATGCATATGGTGTACAAGCAAAGTAGCAGACAATGACTAATAAAGTTTGTTGTAGAATTTGGCCTGAGGCAACCACTTTTTTGTTTTACATGTTTTCAGATTTGCAAGATTGTGGTCTAGACAAGTGTCTATAATCAAGAAAACAAACAACACACCTAATATAGTCAATTAGGTGTGACTGTGTCATCAAGAATCAAACCATGACCACCCATGGGTATTACACTGCCCAGGCCCTCTGACATCACTGAGGCCACCTGACAGCTTTGTAGAAAGGGTGCTAGTGAGGATGTACCAGAGGTACAGTGAGTGAAAAAACCCTTGTAATGTTTCACTATTTTGCACTAGATGCCATGTAGCACCTGATGGCATGGGAATTCTGCTTAGTGTTGGTGAGGCAGGTGATAGCACTGCATCCTGGCTACAAAGAGGTCACTGGGTCATGTGATGTGGCCATGTGGCTGTGGAGATACATCTATTCTAAAACAGGTACATATATCATTGCAAGGGTTTATTCACTTTTGGTGGAAGAAGGGTATTTGGGAGATATTGTTGAATGTACATATATTAGTATTACATAATATACTGATTACATAACATGTGTAGTCAGACCATACATGTACTTCAAACTCAGCTTGTCTGAGTTCTAATCAATCTTGTTCTTACATCACTATGTGCATACCAACAAGCCTCAAATAACCAATCAGTGAGTACCTTT
Source organism: Butyriboletus loyo (assembly GCA_038093515.1). Lineage (NCBI taxonomy): Eukaryota > Fungi > Basidiomycota > Agaricomycetes > Boletales > Boletaceae > Butyriboletus > Butyriboletus loyo. The sequence goes on along the minus strand of JBBPSI010000020.1, from coordinate 3,711 downwards.
GGTACATCCTCACATGCATTTTTTCTACAGATTATGAGCCCTGCTGAGCTCAGTCAAGCCTGCTAGTGCAGTTGGAAATGACTTGCACAGTGATGTCTTCTGATGCCAAGGTTAAATGGTTGCTGCTTACTGTGCTTTTAGTATGCTGAGCATACCAGTGTTACGCTTGGCGCTAACAATGAGAACTCAAAGGTGGCACTCAAGAGTAGCTGCAGGACTTGGGAGACGATTCTGAGGTGGGTCTCAGACTATGCCTTAGTGCTCACACTAAGAGTCTGGAATGAGAGCTAATTGCTAGCAGTGAACTGCGTAGAACTAGATAAGTTACAATGTTGTAAAGACTGGGTTTATATACTACTGGGGTCTGTGCACAGACCATGTCCCAATCGGGTCGCGAGAGGTAAAAGACAAATGAGGAAGGAATACTCTAGAAGATTCTGGAGTATGAAAGAAAGTGTGTCCGTGCGCGGGAAGTGATGACTAATCAGAATGCTCGCAGCGTTCAAAGAACAGTAGGCGAAGCCTAGGTGAAAATGGTAGTTCAAATGGTAGAGGAGAAAAAAGGTAGTTCACTACCATAACAACCAGCTTATTCATTTGGTTGTTTTCCTCCAGACTCCAATATGGTGCGAAGCAATTGTTGTGATGTGCTCTTTAGTGCTCCAACTTGATCCTTCTGCAGATTTTGAAGGACAGACCCATGTTGGAACTTTGCATTTCTGTTAAAATACTATATTATTTCCATGCTTTTGGACTTTCCTTTTCACCTTCAAAGGTCATGTGACCTAGTACATGTGATCATGGGACAGTACTGTTATGAAGCAACCACCAAACAATGTTGGCAGAATACTAAGTTTCACAGGTGGTCAACTCCAGTTGCAGTGCTACACCAAGCACTGGCGATGGTAGAGAAAGAGCTTAGAACCTTAATCCTCAACTGTTGCCAGTGAATAGACAAGTGGTTAAAGCTAGGGAATCCTAGCCCAAACCACAAGCCTTATATATTACAGGGAACTGCGCACAGACCAAGCAGTGCATGTGACTAACTACTATACAAGTATATACAAGTAGAAGTACAGGGTCGATGGAGATTAAATAGAAGTCGATGGCAATCAAAAAGAAGAGAAGCAAACAGAGATTAAATACATGAGGTGTGACATCATAGAGTCTGGGCCAGTCTGGACCATGATGTCATATGCTTAGTCAGCCTATGATCACATGTATAATCCCATGATCATGTGCACTGAGTCATGTGACCTTTGAAAGAGAAATGGTGAAGTCCAAATGCAAAAGTCTGTTATAAGATATACAATTATAACAAGTACATGTGATCAGAGTCCAGACAGCACCTATGACATAATGGTCCAGACCAGCCCATGACATCATCAGTCTAGACTATAACATTATACCTCATGTACTTAATCTCTGTTTGCTTCTCTTTTTTCTGATTGCTGTTGGCTTCTTAGTCTAACCATGTATAGAAGTTTGTCACATGCACAGCTTGGTCTATGCACCATCCTGTACAATATATAAAGGCTTGTGGTTTGGGCTAAGATCCCTTAGCTTTAACCACTTGTCTTGTTTGCTGGAAACAGTTGAGAGACTAAGGTACTTTGCTACACTCTATAAATCTTGCCAGTTCTTTGTGTAGAACTGCAACTGTTGTGACAATGAGAGTTATCACACACGAAGTTCCACGACTATTGCAGTTATACACAGTAACTGGCAAGGTAATGAGGAATAGCTCTTAGCCTTAATCTCTCAACTGTTGCCAGCGAATAAGACAAGTGGTTAAAGCTAGGGAATCCTAGCCCAAACCACAAGCCCTTTTATATTACAAGGGAATGTGCACAGACCAAGCAGTGCGTGAGACTAGTTACTATACAAGTATATATGAAGGGGGTCACAGGTTGACGATGATGGGAAATAGAAGTCGACGGCGATCAAAAAGAAGAGAAGCAAATGGAGATTAAATACATGAGGCGTGATGTCATAGAGTCTGGGCCAGTCTGGACCGTGACGTCATATGCTTAGTCAGCTTGTGGTCACATGTATAATCCCACGATCACATGCATTGAGTCACGTGACCTTTGAAAGAGAAATATGACGAAGTCCGAATGCAAAAGATGGTTATAAGAGATATGATTATAACAGCAACCCTAGTGAACTGCTTGTGACTTTTGTTGGATTTACTCCTGTGATCATAACAGTATCTTGTACATTGGAGAGGGTACAATGAAACAGATAGGACTTGGGAACCAATTTCCAATTTGGGCAATTTGCAAGATGTAATAGCAGACTATCACCACACCCATCCTTCTGCCCCTCAACCTCTTCAAGGCTTGACTTTATTTGAATTCTCTTCTTTATTTAAAGAATTTGGTCTGGAACATGGAACCTCTTATCATGGAACTCATCTGGAATACAAGTCCTAGGGGGGGTTAGTGTTATAATACTATATTGTTTCCACACTTTTGGACTTGCCATTTCTACTTTCAAAGTCACATGACTAAGAGCACATGATTGTGAGACAGTACATGTGACCAAGTCCAGACAGAGTCTATGACATCACACCTCATGTACTTAATCTCTGTTATGCTTCTCTTCTCTTTGATCCCTGTATGCTTCTTAGTCTATCCATGTATAGCAGTTCAGGCTAAGTTCTCTTAGCATTAACCATTTGTCTCATTTGCTGAAAATAGTTGAGAGATTAAGATCAAGCTACTACTTTCTATCCTCACCAGCTTTTTGTGTTGAGCTGCAATGCTAGTGGAATCTTGTATGAAGTTGTTGGAGTTTATGCTCTAGTGATCATAACAGATATGGGTTGATGACCAAGCCATGACAGAGATTGAGTAAACCACACTTAGAAGTATTAAAATCCCTTGTGACAGAGCCTACCAAATATGAGTTAGCAGTTTAACTGCTGGCTTAGGCCTTTTTCTCAGTTGATTAACACTTCAGTTCAGTAGCATCTGCTGACAAAATTTATGGAATGCAACAATGTTGCATGGGTTGCAAGTTTTGGAATTGGTAAAGTCTGAGCAGGTGCACCAAGGGCAACAAAGGATGCAAGGGTAAACTTATCAGTGGAAAGACTCACTGAAGTAATGAGAGAGTATATCACAAACAGGGGTACTTGAAGAGTATAAGGAGCAAGGCTCAACTTAGAGATATCACAGTAGTGGTGAAAGAACTGAAAGATCTAAGAAAAAGCAACAAGCCATAAGGGCTATCTTATATACAGTACATGAGTGTTTGTACTTGTGTACTGTATAGTACCTATATAAGGTATAGTGTAAATCACATGATGATATGTTAGAGATAAGAGATAAGACTAAGTATATTGTCCAATAGCACAAAGAGAGCTATATGTAATGTGACAAGTGTGACTGTGTCTAGACTATGATGTCATAGTGATGTCATATGGTTCTGGACCATGATGTCATAAAGACCAGTCTGGAAACATAGTGGCTGTAAGTGAAATACAGAAATAGAACACTACCATTTCAACAGCAAGCAGTACAGGCAGTGCAGATGGCCTGCACTGTGTCCTTCCCCAGAAAAGGTGAATGTGTGGTTGGATCACCAAATTGGACTGCAGTGGCTGTAGAAATAGGGGAGTTCTTGGATGATACACATGCAATGAGGAGCTGTTCAGGGTAATCAGCTATCCATGCAACAAGTGGAGTGTGCATAACCTTGAGATGA